>JAURVB010011680.1:0-19363 GCA_033002965.1 Piper betle | reverse complement strand
AAAGTGTGATGGACATGAATCCTAAACTAGGACCTATGTAGTTATAAATTGGCTACGTAATTGTGACATAAAACTTGTGACAGGCTTACCACTGATTTCATGTCTGAATCAACACCACCAACCACGTACCCAATGTGAGACTCAAAGCTGGGAATAACAAAAAACATGTCTAACAACATTCTTTCTGAACATAATCACACATCAATGTAACATAAAACTTGGTTTCATAAAATTTGGTTTTTTTCATGAATATCATGCCAGGATCCACAGATCTACTGCATATGCAAATGAGTTACATCCCAAGCAATAACCTCATTGTTCGAATTTTCGCTTTGCACCATCCAGTGTATTCTGCAACAGCATTGCTACTGTCATTGGACCAACAAGGGAACTGGTGTGATATATCCGGCTACCTCTTTGCTTCTTCAAAGTCAACATTACCAACCAGTTTGTAACCCATTTTTCCGCTTGGATCGTTGACCGCATTCGTTCCCACGTCAATTACTGCTGCGCCAGGTTTAATCCAGTGTCCTTTAATCTGGGAACAAACAAAGATAATCATATGATAGTTTTGGCTACCCGAGTCTAACCCAATCTAGTTTCATAAGCAAGACTAATACTTAAGGTTGTAAAAGTCAATATCAACTTGATCTTTTGATAAATAGAAAATGGACGAGTTTTAAAAGAATATGTAACTTTTTCTTAGCCAACGGAATATTTATTTTTGAGATCAAAGTAACATAAAGGATAACCATGAAAAGAAAAATACAAAATTTAGCTACAGGTGATGCCGGCTTATGCTAATGTGCTGAATATCAAAGTAGGTTAGCTATAAAACTTGTCTGTAAAATTTTCTAACTTGTTGAAAATAAATGCAAAAGTCATCATGCAAAATTAGGTTACAGTAATACAGATTGAGATATGACTATCCATTTCCACATCTCAAAAACTTGTTGGATGCTAAAAAACTTGAAGTCATGCATACCATCATTGCCTGCCCTCCAGCAGCAATTATGATGTCTGTTTGACGAATGATGTTTTCAGGATCAGGAGTCCTCGAATGAACAACAAATGCAGTTGCATCAGTTTTCAGAAGTAAAAGTGATACAGGCAGTCCAACTATATTGCTTCGTCCAACAACAGCTGCTTTTTTTACCCTTTACACTAACGCCAGAGCTTTTCAGAAGTTCAAGACAACACTGCAAAGAGATTGTAATGACCACACAATAAGTTCACCATCTTTGATAGTGTGGCAATAGAATTATAGCTACAGAAAATTATCCTGAACCATAGGGGTGAAGGGCACAAACAAAGGATCCCTTCCTTTCATGGCCAGCTTTCCAATATTCAAGGGATGAAACCCTTCCACATCTTTCTCGATACTGACTTCGGCTAACACTCACTCTTCATTAACGTGCTTTGGCAAAGGAAGTTGAATGAGAATTCCTAGGTATAGGGCAAAATCAATACCTTAGATATGCACCAATAAAAATATTCAAAACAAGATGAGAAGGTACTAAACGCGAAACCTAAGCTGACCATGTGCAGCAGGGTTTTTGTTAAGCTCGTGAACCTTCTCCACCAATTCATCTTCAGTGACATCCTCTGGAAGGCCCACATCAAAAAACTTGATGCCCACCTCGCAGCAAGCCTTTCTGTTCATGGAAACATAGCTTTGGGAATCCTTCTTAATCCCAACAATCACAACAGCCAACCCAGACACCTGTAGAACCAATACATGACATGACCATGAATGCATTTATACTAACAGAAAGCTCCCGCAAATCATGAATCCATTAATCTAAAATTGTTTTAAGAGCAACCTAGCTACATGTTTTCACCATCAACATATAAAACTCGAAGCATGAATTTGGTAGAGTACGAAGACTAGAACCAATCAAATACAGTAACTGAAATTTTTTCGCATATGAAGCAGCCTAAACATAATTGTGCACGCAGTAAATGCAATTAAAACTATATCAACAACTTCCCTATGTAATTGCCATATCAATACACCACACCATCAGCATTGAAGCTCGAAGGATGAATTGGTTAAGTATGAAGACCGGAACCAATCAAGTATACTAAAAAATGAAGCATGAGTTGGTTATTATGTATAAGACCAGAACCAATCAAATACCGTACAAAAATAGAAACTTTATCCCATATGAAGCAGCCCAAACATAATCATTCCAATAAAAACCATTCCACCATCTTTCCACATAATTTCCAGATCAATCAACCACTCCCTCAGACATTCCTCCGTAGAACCATCCCAAAATTCAGACGCATAACAAATAGAAACCAATTTTTGGATCAATTTAGAGAAAAGAATTGAACTTTACTACACTTAAAACCAATCTAAATTCGATTATAGGAAGTAAAAATGAGAACTAGAAAAAAAACAAAAGAAAAAAGAAAGAACCTTGGCATAAGTGTTGGAGAGGTGAAGGACTTGGGAAGCGATTTCATGGCGAATGGTTTCGGCAATGGCTTTGCTGTCGATGATCTTCACCTCCGACGCCATGCCCACCACACTGTTTCCGAGTCTAGTCAAATGTAGAACAAAGAAAATGTTTTTCAGCTGGTATAGAGCAGAAGTGGATGGAGGGGTGTCGTCGAGGGTGAAGTTTGAGGAGTGGACGCCGGTGACACGGATGCTGCGGTTGTGGAGGAGGGTGGGGAGGTGGTCACCAGGGCGGAGGTGGGCGAAGGTGAGGCCGCGCCGCGAGGGACGACGTGGTACTTGATGACGGCAAGGTCGAAGTTTGACACGGACGAGGACGTCGTCAATGGAGGATATGGTGAGTTTTGAGTAACTTTGGATTAGGAACGCCTTTAAATTAAAACAAGTTATTATATACGTTCAAATTGGATCATAATTCATCTTTAATATTATTCTAAAAAAGTTATCAAACCTATAAATTACGACACAGAGGTTGAAATAATTTATATATAAACTTTAACTAGACACGTAAATTTTGGATGGTTTACCACAACGGTAAAGACTAAAAAAACCATTCAATGTGTACTTTTTATAATGCACAATGTTATCATTTTTTTACGTTTTTTTTAAGGAAATAAAAAAAATGTTACTCAAGAAATTAAAAACTGATATTATTACAGCCGTATAGGACTGATGAGTTTCAAACATAATTAAGAATATTTAGGCTAACAACACAACGTAAATACACGTTTCCTTGTCTTTTCTTGATCTTCTACTACTTTTATCTCGAGTGAAAAGATCATAATATCGCAAAATGACTGGCGGTATGGTGGGTAATCCAGATTCCAGAGTGCCTGGAGGAGGGCAGGCATCAGAAGAAGGGTGCCGATCGAATACTGCAAAGGTTTAATATTTCCTGGGAGGAGGATGACGGGACTGGCGAGGGTTTTCTACACCTCCATTCGGCAGTGGCGGGTAATCATCAATTATTCTCCTATCCACCCCTTCATCATCCTGCTCCACCTACGTATGTCATGATCTCAGTAACTAATTATATCTTGCATGGCAAATCTCATATAGATGAATAGATATATTCATATACACATGCAAATTATATATAATATCAGAATTGAAGCTTATAGACGACGTACATCGGAGGAGCAAATAACAGACGCTGGTTCGGGACGTAGCCTCCTTGCTTGTTCTACACCGGCTTGAAAATTAATAGCAAATTAGCCACCAAATTATGGGTACCTAATTAAGGATCATCAAATATATATACTATATATCTATACCTTGAAGAAAGAGAGAAAGAGTGAGGAGCACTGCTATTGAAAGAACTGAAAGCTGGATATGTGAATATTGTCTCATATTTCTCCCCTTATTATTTCTCTACACACTACACAAACATCCCCCCTTGTGTATTTATAATACAGAGTCGATGCTTCATTGTGATTGTATACATATAATCTTTGCTTATTATGTAGACTTGAGACGACTCGATCGAGTGTGAAGGTCAAAAAAGTGACGAGTCCGACGGGATTAGTAGCATCGCAGAAGTTCATGTGGAAGTTCAGGCGAGCAGGTCAACAAAAGAGAATGTAAATGGTTGAGTGTCATCCCGCATTATTGTCATGGAAAATTTGTGGTTCCTCCCCATAGAGGGAGGGAGGCAAGGCGTCCCCATATTGGGAGGAACCAACAAACGGTCCTATTGTTATCATCGATCGAGAGAGAAGCCAGAAGCCATAGTAGCTGGTGATATTTTTTTGTTTTGTGGCCAAGGTTGCATAAAGTCTCAATCTCAGGGCTTAGATAGTTGACTTTGAGCTGCGTATTTTACTGTCTCAACGTTGACTAGGAACACTTTACCGCTGATCTTCTGCTCTCCACAATATACAATATTTATCGGATGTTGCTCATGGTCTATTTATCGTTTTTTTAAAAAAGAAAATTTTGGCAACGGTCATCGTTAACCGGCATTGGCTAATCTTGTGGTTAATAAAGCTAGTGATTACTTTGCCATGGTTAAGTCCATAATAAAATTTAACCGTAGCTGAAAATCAATTTTCACTTAGTGAAAATTAAACTTTTTTAACTGCTGTCTTAGAGGTCAAGAGAGAACTCGCGCTGTTTGAATACTGGGCATATGCACTCCCTGCAAAAGAAAAAGCCTGGATTTTGGTGAGCATAATAATCTGATGAAAATTAGAAATAGAATATTGAAATACTATTTTGGTTCTGTTTTATATTATAGTTCCGAACCAAAATATTTCCATTCGTTTGATAGGCTTGTAACAATAATTTTTTAATGTATATGTAACATATTTTGATTAATTTAATATTAAATTTAAAAATTGAATTACTTTTTCTTAACACATCTCAAGTTTTGATTATTTGGTTAATGAATTGACGGAACCAAATATTTCGATTTGTTTCAATTTAATTTTTAGGAAGAGTTTGATTTGGTTTTGGTTACAAAATCTAATTTGTTTTCAGTTAATGTGGAATTAAACTGATTGAATACTCACCCCAAAATTTGAACTTTTTTTAAAAAAATTATTAATGGATATTGTTGTGACCAATTACTGAAAGTCTTGCTCATTATAAATTTTGATTTTTTTTTGTTATTAAATTGATATTGCTGTTTGTTGGGGTTAGTCGATAAAAAGGCCACTGAATTTCATATTTTTACAAAATGACTGTCCTATTTACCATAAAAAGATTTTGAAATTAAAAAAATTACCGTCCATATTTTAATGGTATTGGCTATTATTGTCTGATCTCTTAATGTGGACAAAAGTTCATATTTTTGGCTACCTTGATCATTGCTTACTGTCAAAATAGATTGATGGTGGTCTTTAATTTTTTATGTTAAAGCATTATTACTGTCAAAACAGGTTTGATTGTACTGCCCTTATTTTTTGTAATTCAATTATGATAATTACATTTTTTTTAAAAATTTATTATATTTAAATTGACTGATAAATGCTCTATTTTTAATCAGCCTCATTTCTTGACCACCCTTTTATTCATAAAAATTGATGTTTACATAATTTTCCTAAAATTTACAATCGATCATTTACAATAACAACATAGGGTTTGTATTGTTATTCTGAAATTTCATAAAATAAATGTAAAATTTGGAAGTCACAAATTAATCACTTACATGTGCACATGAGAAAAAATATTGTACATTCATCTTTTTTTTTTACCATCTAAATATATAAGAAAATTTTTTAAATTTTTTATATTATTTTATATCATTGTATTTCCATTTCATATGATTTTTTTTCATCTTAAATATAATTAAGATTTTGAGAGAAAAAAAGAAGATCATCTGCTTACTTAATTTCCCCCTCTTAATGATAGGCTAATCTCAGATTGTATTTTATTAGATGTCAACGCCTACTAAAATTAAAACACAGGTTAAGTAGTTAAAAGAGTGAATTTTTCAAGGAAAATGTTTTGACATTCAATTACGAATTAATGGCCAGCGTTTCACCAACAATTACATGTTGTAAAATTAAAAGTTGTACAATATCTAGGAATAGTAGCTCGTTTGTTCGTCCAGACAATCTTCCCAAAGCAAAAAGATCATTTGCTTTCTTTTTGAGAGCAGTTGTCCTTGCACCGCTCATGTTTCTGAAAGTTGTACAAATCTTGAAATAGCTAATACCCATATTTGTATCTTGACAATAATCTCTTGGGGAGCCCTCCATTTGTAACTAAACCAAGCTCAGCTTATATATAAATATATATGATCTCCTTCCTCACCAACTCACACACTCCAAACTATAGCTCGCATGCAAGCCAACGTTGTCGTCTCTAAACACAACGTTGGCTTGTCTCGGAAGAACAAATATACGCACGTAATACATACATACTATCATAAGTCTTCGTCATTGTATATGAATTTTGATTAGTTAATCAGTTTGCAACATGGAGTATTATTTGAGAGTCATTTTCTTCTCAACTCTCTTGCTTGGGATGGCCATCGTCGTCAAGTCTGATGATGGCGGCTCCTACGACGACGACCATGTTGATAATATTCCTGTCATTAACCATTCGCCGGCATTGGACGCTTCGTTGTTGCAATCGGCCGTGGCTACAGATGGGTCTGGAGTGTTTGATGTGAGCAAGTATGGAGCAAAGGGCGATGGCTCGACTGATAACACCAAGGTGAGCTAATCATGCTAGGTAGATCATGATAAAACAAGAAGCTCGTAATATATCTAACATGCATGTATGGCAGGCGTTCCAAGAGACATGGGCAGCAGCGTGTGCTTTCAATGGGCAGCCGCGCCTAGTGATTCCTGGAGGAACATACTTGGTCGGGGAGATCACCTTTGAAGGGCCGTGCAAAAACAGCGGCCCCATCACGGTGGAGGTGACCGGAAACTTGGTAGCTCCGGGCAGCCTCTCGGCCTTCAAGGACAGCTCTTGGATAACCTTCTACAGCGTCAAGGGCCTCGTCATCAAGGGAGATGGTACCCTCGACGGCAAAGGTGGTGCCGAGGCCTGGGGTTCCACCAATTGCCCCAAGACCAACAAGTGCAACATCCCCCCTAGTGTATGATCATATATATGTTAATTACCCAATGAACTCAATGCCTTAATACCTAATTAAATGATGTGATATATAATTTTTTTGTGGGAAAATGATTCAGACATTGAAGCTGATCTCATGCTCCGATGGGGAGATATCGGGGATCAAGTTCAAGGACGCCAAAGCCTTCAACGTGAGGATCAACAAGTGCACCAACATGAAGCTCCATGACCTCCACATAACATGCCCCGCAGACAGCCCCAACACCGACGGCATCCACCTCAGCGACTGCACCGGCGTGAAGATCTACCACTCCGACATCGGAGTCGGCGACGACTGCATCTCCATCGGCGACGGCAACACAGACATCGACGTCCGGAACGTCAACTGCGGCCCCGGCCATGGCATCAGCATAGGCAGCTTGGGCAAGTACCAAGGGGAGCAGCCAGTTTCCGGCGTGTACGTCGGCGACTGCACCCTCACCGGCACGGACAACGGAGTGAGGATCAAGACATGGCCCGGCTCGCCGTCCTCCGTGGCCAAGAACATTACGTTTGAGAACATCATCATGGACAAGGTCTCCTTCCCCATTATCATCGATCAGAACTACTGTCCTGCTCACCATTGCACCGATCAGGTAACATATAAGCATCAATCTCATCTATCATATATCTATTAGTTTTAATCAGAAAACATTTCGGTCCCTATATATGATCCAGACTCTAACTTCGTATTCATGATTTTCCAAATACAGCTCTATGATTGATTAACAAGACCACATAATGATAATTTACTAATATACATTGATTAATTCTAGAATTTAGTAATCAAAATGATCAAGACATCATTACTCTCTTTCTTATATTTTAATACAACAATATTTTAGCTAAACCAATATTTAGAACAAGTTTGTTTGTGTATTCATTTTGTTGGTGCCGTGAAAATTTTATTAATTTATAATGTCACTCGACACTACAAAAAATTTGACTCGTCTCCATCCTTTGAAATAAAAATTCATGGAGAAAATTTTGGCTTTGCCACACTTTTTTCACTATTATTAGAATCGCGTAGAAAGAATTTAATATTATTTTATATATTTATAGATATATATCCATGTATTAGTTTTTTTACTTTGTTTATATTTAAAATCGTGGAAAAACTTTTGTCATCTTATTTTTCACTTGTTACTCCACTTTTTTCCACGATTTTATTAATTTAGTTTTTTTAATGTGACATAAGTGATAATTATAAGTTAATTCTACACAATTCATGTCAAGAGTGTGAATTAAGTCCGAGTCTCAAAATTTTCAACAATTTGCGCCAAGATAATTTTATTAATGCACATATAAATATAATAAGATAATTTTATTAATGCACATATAAATATAATATGTACATGCAGCCGTCGGCGGTGGCGATAAGCGACGTTAAGTACATTGGGATAAGGGGGACTTCGTTCACCAAGCTAGCAGTGAACTTGATTTGCAGTGCAAGCTCGCCATGCAAGAATGTTGAGTTGAGCGACATCAACTTATCGTACCAGGGCACCGGAGAGTCGACGGCCTCAATGTGCCAGAACGTGACGCCTTCGGTTGAGGGCACTGTCACCCCTTCTGGGTCATGCTCCCAATGAGAGGAGCTGCTATACCTGCTCCCTTTTTTCCTTTTTACCTTCTTTCTCATCCATAATTAGTATCCCTCATTTTATATAGGGTGGCTACCATATTGTATTTGGCCCTTAGATTAGCAAATTCATATATAATATATATCTCCTTGCATTGATCAATTCATTCATTTCCTTTGATTGATATTGATGGCGTTGATGTAATGTTGTTAACTATGTGAAATCAATAATTTAACCAAGTTTTGTTTTTGGGTTGGAGGTTATCTACCAGCTGGTTCTTGAAAGGGTTGCTTGCTCCATTATGCTTCTTCCTGCCCTCTGTAATTTGATGCCTCCAATAATAGACAGGCATGCCCCTTTTTGTACCATGCTTTGGTGGATTATAAACTGTCGCTTGCTAAGGGTTCTTCAAATTTAAGTTTAAGAATCTTCCAAAAGATGCAGAATTGGGTTTTAATATAAATAATCCACATTAAAAGAACTGGAGGGTAAAAAAAAGGACGGACCGCTGACTTTGTTTATCATTCTTTCGACTCCTTGAAAACATGGAACAAGAGAGTACATAAGCCAAATGCAACTCAAGAAAAAGATGAAAAAGTTTTGTGAAAATTATTGATGAGGTTCAGAAACAAGAACAACCCAAGTTGGTTGATGAAGAGCTACTCTAGAAAGCCAGTTCTAGCTAGAACAGTATTCCTAACCTTACTAAGGTCTCTCCCTTTGAGCGTTCTTCCCATTCCTTCACACATGGAAAATGAAGATATTTGGTTCCTGGCAACCTTCTTCGCAATCCATTCATGAGGAGGGATCCTTCCATCATCATCGTCTTCGAAATCATCTTCCTCCTGAGAAACACCATGGAAACCTTGGATATTGCTTTCACCAACGTTTTTGTTCAAATAAATCTTTGACCAGTCAGGGATGTTCACAGAAGCAGAACTTTGAGCAACAATATTGGTTCTTTCTCCACTGGAATTCTGAGATTTTGATATTATCATCTTTGCAGCAGTTGGGAGGTACCTGGGAATAGAAAAGGCTGGTGGTTCCTTCAGCAGCTTCTTGGCCTTAACAGTTTGATCTTTCTTGTCCACCAACACATTCCAAACATGTTCCTCATCGAAATCATCCCCATAGCAAGAGGCAATATCATCTTCCATGCTGAAAAAGCGGTGACTATCTGCCATAATCGATTGCGCCCCCTAACGGTACAGAAGATGGAAGAAGCAGATCAAAACTGACCACCAATAATATAGGAGTCAACTGTTTCGTTTCTGCTCTAGAAATATAGAAATTTGCAGTCATATAACATCAACTATAAGATATGTCATTCTGAAAAAAGCAACAATCAGTAAAGCATAACATGAAACTAGAGTGTGGGAAATTTGATAACAGAGAAACAAACTAAAGTACGCTGCCCATGTTGAGAAAAAGAAGAGAATGACATTTGCTGCAAGAAGGAATCAGAGAAGCCAGATTTTCAAATTACCATTTCCTCTGCTAGCATGGGAAAAGATGTCTCGGGTCTGGCCGTCTCCATGGACGTCTGTCAACTCTGGGCAAGTGTAGAACAAATGGAGTGACCTCACAAGAACAGTTGGGATTTGGGACGCTTGGGAGGAGTAAAGTGTGTCAGGCTAGCTTCCAATTACCACAATGCTTCTCCACGTACATTCAATCCGAAGGGCTTAATCAGAAACAGAAAAAAAGACAGCCACTAGAAAGATAATAATAATAATACACATAACACACATGGCTTGCACTCCCTAAATACACGAAAGTAGAACAGAGTCCAAGCCATGGGTCTGCTAAAGACTCTGTGGAAGTCATGTCATGTCTTATTCTTAAATGACATTTGCTGTTACATAGGCTTTTGACACTTGGGTTTTCGACCTTTTACTCACTCCCTAGTTGAGTGAGACACTGCAACTGGTTTTCAGTTTACCATGGGCGGATTTTGCTTGAACCGATCATTTTGGCGGTGGGGGCTGGTGTGAGTGTGGTAGATGTGTGATGGGGAAGACGACGGACGAGGTTAGTATCTGCTGACATCACGACCAAATAAATACAAATAATTTTGTGTGAAGGACAAAAGCCTTGAGGTTGGATTACTTGGATGCGTGCATCAACATGACCACACAATGATTCTTTCACTATTCACAGGTATGAAGACGTTGGTCGAACCTGCCGATAAAAAATTTTATGGGGTGGGATTTGTTACCTGGTGAGGTAAGTTGGAAACATTGTGTCAAAACTATAGATAACAAATCATTCCCATGCGGGATGCTGAATGCCGAGGTCGGAAATGTGCCCATATTTGCCTACCAAACAACAAGCTTTGAACCAATAGCAGTGGGAGAAACCAATTCAAGTTGCCCACTCTCTTCTCAAAAGCATATATGACTTCACCATAGGCATGTCGCAGTTGCTAAACTTGCTGGCACGAAATTGGTGAGATCGTCCTTTGCTTCTGATGCCTGGTTATCTCAGATCCTTAAAAATACAAGTTGGAGACTTCACCCTGGACAGATCAGACCAGTGCAGACGTTCACGGGACACTGCCAACCATGTTTATTTCCAGATGGGAAGCGCAGGTGTTTTGGCCTGCATAGCCCCAATGTGATAAAAAGTTGCTTGATGAAAGAGCAATTTGGAGCCCCAATGTGCAGAAGTCTTTCATATTCACGTCCTTTGGCGCAGTGTTCTCTCATATAACACTGGCAATGCTTTTGCTTTTTGAATGGCGATAAAAACCAAACTGATTGGCAAAACCCACTAGATTAAGTACATTTTAGCAAGATTTGTCGAACATATACGTCTTTTGTCGAAGTATGCTGTTTAGAGTTGTGAATTGATCAAAGTCTCTTTTTAATCTGGACCCAAAAATCATCCAAAGATAACAAAAAACTACTCAAGTCCCATCAACTTCTTTACCCTTTCAATGCCACTGCATATAATAGAAACAATAAGCATATTCAGCCGATACATCAAGACCGCAAATTTGGTCATTAACTTGGAAAGGAATAAACTCAATGCACACCTTTCGCAATGTGATGGAATGACCTCTTCAACTGTCTTTATGAATATTGATCTTATATCCAGGTCTGCACAACCCTGACTTCTTTCCGCAGCTGTGACAAATATCAAAGAGCTAATTACGCAACTTGAAATCACCAAAGCTACGGGAAACCCATTTTAAAGACTCAAAGTTCCCCAAACCAAGGCAATGCAATTATGCAACAAAGAAAGTAGATTGGCCTTAGTAAGTGATATCAAATTTCAAATATCTGGTCTGACTTGGTTAATTCTTTTTATCTTCATGCATCATTTATTGTAACAACTTAAAAAGTACATATAACATGATCATAAGCATGATTAAACGGAAAACAGTACAAAGTACCTTCCCAATCGTCAAGAGGAAATGCAGCAGTACCAAGATATGACCTCCTGTTCAAGCTCAAATTCATCCCTTCTAACAAAGAATATCTATCTAGCAGACAGCCTGAGTTGATGAGCAACAAGGCTTGCCTCATCACATATGCCTTGCACTTCAAGATATCTATTATTGCAGTTGATTTGGATTTCATCCAGATTTTTAACACTTGGTGTTGTGTCAACACCAAACCGATCCCATAATTCCAGAATTTTTTTGATCAGGCTCCATCCCTTCAACACAAAGACCACTTTTTCCAGCTTTAGATGAGTGTGAACATGAAGCAACAGGTCTAGAATCCGCTATGCTCTCACCTTCATCACCAGAATCGGAAGCGAAAAATATGAGTGCCCACACAATCCCCCATTTTCATCTTCACTACCTAAAGAATCAAAGCAGCCAAGTTCGGAAAAGTTACTAGATTCTCTTTCACCGTCATCACAGGCTTCACGATCTAGGTTACCTGCATAAGCTTTTGTATATTCTTGATCAAAATCGTGGTTAGGTAATAGGTCCCAAAGTATCCGCTACAGCTGGCACTCACATTCACAACACATTCCACCTCTTCCTCAATTTTCTCCTTTGAAATGGAAAATGGATTTTACGGACAGATTTCCGATTAATGAGAGGAAGAACACTCAATAATGGTCTTGAAATATCTGTCTTTCCACACTGCAAAAGATGCTGGGTTAACATATTTCTCACAGCTGTTTGAAATTTCTTTGTGGGTCTTTCACCATTGGGATCTAATATACGCTGCAAATGTTTCATTTCCAGATGATTAACCTTGGGAAGGGTCACCAAGGCCTTCAGAAATGATAGAACTCTGGTGCAGACACATCAGAAACCCCCTAAGCCTGAATGATAAGGTAGCCAAGCTCATGAATAAAGCTAATGGTTGTGGCAGTTCTTCTCCTTTAAGGTCAAAAGTATATTGTTGCATTTATGTCAAACTCTTTCAAGTAACTGATCTTTAGAAAAACAAGATTTCTTAATAGTCAGACAAGACCTCCCCATCAGAATCTCGTTCATCATGAGCAGAATCAAGGTACTTTCTTCGTGAAGTCTTTCCAAAATTTTACCAGCAGCCATATAAGCGACGGAGAGAAATGAGTAACAACATCCACTGTATGATCTTCAAAATTACTTGGATCTATGAGCAAGTGTGACAGTTGCTTCAAGTTATCATTCAAACTTGAATGTTGGGGTAAACTTCGTTGATATTTCTTAAGAAATTTTTTCAACCTTGGATACGTGTTCTGACACTTGACTGTACTTGAGGTAAGGATACTAATCAAATGGGAGAGTCCAGTGCTGTTCAGATCATCAATATGAGCAACAAGGAGCTTCAAGACTTTAGATGACTCAATAAACTTGCTGTTGCCACAGCCATCACCCAGTAGCTTCACACAATCTTTGACCACATATATCCCCTTCTGTTTTCCACATAATGCTCTAAAACCTTTTCAACAGCCACCCTGACAATCTCCCCTGATACCTGAATAAGTAAATTTAAAGCCACGTCCAGTTAAAAAGGCATAAAAAATTTGTTAAGAAAATTTACACAAATTGAGAATAAGTGTTTTATATAAGAAAAATATATGGATAAAGTTTCAGCTTATCTGGAAACAAACAAGAATGAAACAACCATAAAATTTTTTTAGAATTGAAAAATATGAGGCCAATAACAGCTACAAGTAACCAACAACTCAGCAACTAAAACAACACTTATGCCTTAGCACATATAGCTACTTCTAGCATACAATCGAGTGAACTTGATAATTATGTATGGATGGTCATCTCATTGTCAACAAACAGCACCGTATGTACTACAAAAGAAAGAAAGAAATAAAGAGAAAAAAAGGAAAAAATAAAAAAAAGGTATTTTAGCTATTGCGGAGTGCCTATTTTGAAAACTTAAGATAAATAAAGAAGTAAATAACTCACATCTTCATTCCTCAGCAACAATTCTGGCACAAACCTGAACCAAGAACAAACAATCAATGGCATATCAATAAATCTCACACAGTTCCACGACAAAAATCACGAAAGTCAATTAGAGAAAATGGACACGTACACAATATGGACCTAAAGCATCTTGATGTGGAGATCGATTATACTACAGGGGATATAGTTTGTGAATCCCTGACTGTCAACTTAATTTGGGCTTTTGCACATTATACATCTGATTCATTGAATATTTATGATTTTTCCATGAGGTCAAGGCCTCCACACTAACAGTGACTAAATATCAAAATAAATATTATTGTATCATTCTAGAGGTTAGCGCTTGTAATTCTCTAACTACTAATGATGGAAATGTTGATATGGCTTGGAGTAGGCAAATTACCAAACCTCATCAATACTCTGTTTTTTTTTAAAAAATTCTTTGCTCGTTCATCTCATTAAACTACCCTAATTTCGTAAGCAAAACAAAATGGGAAGAAGAACTAAATTCGCACTTACCCGCTCGATGGAAATGGAGCAAGCAATTCTTTTCGGCCTTCCTTGCTTCTGATATTGTAGACAATTCCATCAACCACCTCAAAAAAAATGTTTTACACAAGTCCTCAAAATTTAGTAAAAACTAATCTGATAGCACATGTCAGATTCCAACATGATGATTACTATGAATCGTGATCAGATTAATAAAAATAATAAATAAATAAAAGATAAGGTGTATTAAAGAAGATATTGATACCAACATTCTTCTCTTCACGCCGAATGTGTGCCCAAATTGGCGTAGCTTCCTCATTCAATATGTCCATTTGAGTATCATCTCCAACATTGCCACTCATCTTGAACAATAGGCACTCTACCAACAACCAAACCCTTCTACAGAGAACTACACAGTGTCAACCACTGTCCAAACGAACAATACCACAACCATCAAAACCACCATTGCAGCTAAAAAGGTGAAGACTTTGATCAAAATACAACCTTATTTCACGCAAAAAAATCTCTAAGAAAAATTGATTCTTGTTCACTGTGCATTAAAAAAGTTTGAAAGGGAACAAACCTTATCCGTCGCCGCCACCGTCGCCGCCGCCTTCGCCGCCGTGGGGGAGAGAGAACGGAGAAGAAGTTGGAAGGCGGGAAAGGGGAAGCAGAGCTTTAATGCCCTCGTCCTGTAATTAGGTTAACTTGGGACTGTTTTACGGTAAATTTAGTGGACCACCCAATTAGGGAAAGTTAGGGGTGTAATTGAGGAATTAAACAAAAATAAGGCTAAATTAAACTTTGTTAGATTAGGCTTAGCTCAGACTAGAACTAATTAAATTGACCCAAGTCCAAACTCCGGAACAATTAAATTAAGCTCGAATAATTATAGATAAATTTTAATTTTATAAATAAATTTTTCTGACATATCTTAAATATAAATATAAATTTTAAATGACTTTTAAATCTTTTAAAATATATCAACTTAAAAATAGAATGTAATAATTTAATTTATTATTTTTATTTTTATTAATGAAATCTCCGCTAGTATTTAATTCATAAGCATGTCAAATCAAGTTACCCCTTAGAGCCCTGGGCTAACCAATTTATAAATGAAATAAATATAAACAAAACTTTGGATTAATTACAATTTCAATATGTACATTTTTTATTTCACCCGAGGCATAGTTAAGGCTAGCCAAGATCTAGTTTTGCTTACTTATCAATCATTCAGCTTCTTTGTTCCGAATTTGTTTATCGTAATCTATGTCACATAGAACACCGACTGGTTACACTTGCAAGAGCAGAATGAATTGAACATTTACCATTACCCAAACAACATCAGAGACCAGAAGCATAAATTAGATTTAGCTAAAACAATTTTGTTAAAAAACAAAGCCAAATATGGTTCCCAAAAAAACGAATATTGAAGCAGCTGACATAGAAATTAGGCTCAGCAATAATTTGCTCAAGTTGAGCAATCAATAACATTTTTTTGTGTTTGGTGAAGTAATCCTGTCACCCTTTCGTGGCAGAAATTTTGTCCATCGTCATCGTTTTTTTGATCCATGATTGTGATCAGAGTGGCCTGGTCCGACGACCGGAGGCTCGGCCGCAGAGAAGAGCATTTCTTGGGATCGGATATTCGTCCCTCCGTGAATTAGCAGGAGAGTAGACTCGAAGGTAGAACTGCTGCCCCAGGTACTGGCGTGCCCAGTTCTCTGATCTGATGTTCCACATACCCACATTGTCCAGAGCCATGTAGATTGCTGTCCATGACTTTGGGTACACCTACAACAACCAACCATGCGACACAACGTTGAACAGCATCATTATCAATCTCAATTAGTTGACATGATGCGAAAGAGAAATGAAGTGTTCTGGTTGCAGCAAAATGACACACACCTGAGTAGTGCAGCGAGCAACTGTGTCTCTCAGATTGTAGCTCTGCCTGCTTGCTGGAGTCCATTGCCCTCCATCCATTCTGCAGCACATTTCCAACCGACCCAATTCATCAACCAAGCCAACCCGGTTATCAAACAAACAATCACAAAGTAAAAAAGAAGTTGGAAGTTAAGCGATGAGCTTACCCCACAACAAAGAAGTTATAGCCATCTATGTGCCAAGATTGCACAGTGTCCTCATAATTTTCGAATACGATTTCGATGTAAGTTCGGAAATTGGCTCCCATTACAGATGTTTGGAGGTAGCCACCCCCAAAAGTGGGATTGTCAGGGATGCTGCCCACACCGAACACTCCAGAGAGCTTGTAGAAGTCGGCCACTTTCAGAGGAGTGTCACCAGGAACGAAGGAAACACTATTCACAGCGTATCTCTGTTTGCCATTGATAATGGGAGCAGAGTTGGCAAGCCTTATTGTTCTGCTTATAGGAATCAATCCATAGTGGTATGAGCCTTGAGGATTTGGCCTAGGTCCACTTGCTGTCAGATTCCACCTGGTTTCCATCACAGAAGCACACAAACACCACCATTAAGATTTCAGAATAATTCATTGCAAAGAATATATTGGTATTGTGTATTGCCTGACGGATCTGGCTTGATTTAGAGACCAATCAATTTGAATGGTTGGTCCACCAGGTGGGGGGCCTGAAACTCTTCCACCTGAGTTGCTGTAATGGAGCACAGCAGTGGTGGTGAGCACCTGGGAGGTGAAGCGAGTAGAGACGACGATATAGTAGTCCATTGCGGGCTGGTCGGCCGTCACCAAGACTGAGCAGGACTGCCCCAAGTGGAGGTCGAGAGAGGTGTATGTATTCTGCAAAGTATGTGATCCTTCCACTTCAACAAGCTTCATCTTGTGTCCTTGAATTCTGAAGTTGATTGAGGTTGCCAAGCCAACATTTGATATCCTGAACCTATAAGTTCTACCTGCATTACAATGAACACACCAACATGTTTAGATCTCAAGACCAAAGTTGGGCACATGGTTGCTGTTATAATTAAGCAGCTAAGCTCACCTTGATCAACAGTGAAAGTGTAACCATTCCAACCGCGGCCATTGATGAGGAGACCATCCGGCAACGGTAGATTGCGCCCACCGTCTAGCATTGCTCTCAGATCCTGGTATTGACATTACCATTTTATCATCCATGGTATAATAACGTCACATTGTAAATATATGAATGATATATTGTGCTTACAGTGTGGTTAGCCTTGTACCAATCTCCCGCCAATACGGTGTAATCACCGGCAGGAGGATCAAATGGTACAGGAATTCTTGGCCTGCTAACAATCCTGATACCACCAAATCCACCTGCAGCTTTGTGGAAGTATAGTGAAGGGAAATAGAAGTAGCTGCCGATCTGATCCTTCATTTGAAGCACATAGGTGAAGTTCCTCCCCGGAGGGATGGGGCAGTTTGTTCCATAAACACCATCCTGCCATGAATTCCTCCTCTGTTGAATCCCATTCCTGCCCAAAATCTCCACTGAATAATCAGATGTAAACGAAAGATTCTGAGATGTAAATGCCATGAACATAATCAATGCAATTGCCCAAGTTATAGACGTCACATAACCTTAGCCAGTAGTCAGAACTTAGTAAACTGAGAAGTGAGAAGTTACTCATACATGAACAATTGAGAACAATAAATCAGCAAGCTGAATTTACTGCTTACCTACCAACAGTAAAAAAAAATCTATCAAAACGCATGCAGAGACGGACTACATTCTTCTTTCCAAGTGTGGATCTATGATTCAGACTTCACTATATAAGGAGAAAGAAAAAGGGGGGAAATGCAAAATCTTTGTGGTGAATGGATGTAGAAAGATGAAGATGGTCAGACCAGGAGAGGAGGAAGGGCTCGGTAAGGCTGTTGAAGACGTTGATGATGATGTTGTCGTTGGTCATGGAGTCGATCTGAGGCCCCGGGAACTGCTCATTTATCAGAATCCCCTGCAACCAAGCCACATTTTGCACTCTCTCACGCCACCATCCAAAAGAAAAATCTCAAAAAGATGGCAAGATTAGGAACTAAACCTGCTGCTTGACTCCAAGAGGATAGATAAACCCGAACGTTACATTCCACGTAAAGAATCTGTAAGGATCATCAGCATGAACAGAAACCACAGAGAAGAGCATCAGGAAGAAACAGAGAAGGAATCTCCTGTTTCCCACCATATCTACTGTTCACAAGCTGGTGCGACACTCTCGACGGTGGAAATATAGCAAGAACCAGGAGCGGGGCAGTTGAGAAATGGATCAAACAAGAGGAGAGGGACGAGATCTAGCGAGTGGCAGCGGACATGGGGAGTCACTTTTGGAAGAAGTAGAACAGCTGGTTCACCTGTGGCGCTATATTTTTGCTTTGTTGAACTAGGATTGGATTCTTGAGGAGGACATGTAATGTAATATATCTATTGGATCGATGCACTTTTGGGTCCCGGAGGACGGTGGTCAGTAAGAGCGAGCTGTCTCGCAGAGTAAGGAAAGCAGCAGGAAACAGAAGGGCGGGGGGCATCATCAATTTTATTATCATCTGACCTCTTCCCATCTTTTTCTTGCAGCTTGTGGATATAAGAAAATCGGTATATCACGTTTGTATTTTATTACTATTCGGCTATTAGCCATATCATAAAAAATTTGCTATATTACTTGGGCTGTATAACAACAGATTGATTTTACAGACTGTGATTGATGTAGCATGTGGAGGGAGTCTGGGAGAGCCAGCGTCATGTATGTGAGTCCGTACTAGGGCCATGGTCTGGGGTGAATCGATGCATTAAAAAAGATGAGCCAAGTCAAGGGGGGATCGACGAGTGATGATAATAAATAAAAGAAATGAAAGAGGGAGAACATGATGGACTTGTCGATGGTAACATTTTGGTGAGACTTGTGCCAGGCTCTGAATTCTGA
>JAURVB010011679.1:0-29288 GCA_033002965.1 Piper betle | reverse complement strand
AGCCGTCGCCACCGCCTCCGCCGCAGCCGCCGCTGTCTTCGCCGTACGTGGCAGAGGGAACCGAGAAGGTGGAAGACGCGATAGGGGGGAGCGGCGGAACCTTGAATGCACCTGTTTGGTAATTAGGTTAACTTCGACCGCTTTATCGGTAAACATAGTTGAGTGCAAAATTAGAGATAGAGGGGTGTAAACAAAATTAAGGCCAAACTAAATTATGTTATATATGTCGAACTCAACTTCTGAACTAATTAACAATCAGACCAAACTGGATTAATTAAAAATAAATTTTAATTTTATAAATAAATTTTAATTTTATAAATAAATTTTAATTTTATAAATAAATTCTTGTTGAATAATGAGATAGGGTATATAATAATTTAATATCTTAATTATAATTTTTAATTGACTCATAAATCTTAATTAAATAAGAATATATATTATAATAGTTTAATTTTTTTTATTATATTTAAATTGATTTAATCTCCTACTTTTAATTTGACATATTAAATTATTTCTTGGTTAATAAGAGTAAATATTTCAAAAAGCAAACTAAGCTTTGGGCCCTGGGCCCAACTAACTTATAAACGAAATAAATATAAACGAAACTTGATTAATTTACAAATTCGATAATGTATTTATGTACGTTTTTTTTTGTCACAAGAAGCATAGTTAAGGCTAGTCATTAATTTAGTTTTGCTTTGTTCCGAATTTGTCAACAGTGATATATCACATAGAAAACGACTGGTTATGCTTACAAAGGCCACAATGAATTAAACATTAACCATTACTCGAACAACATCAGAGACCAGAGGCATAAACGATTCATTAGATATGCTTAGGGTGGTCAAGCTTTAAAACAATTCTCGGTTCAAAAATGGAACAAAAGGCCAAACATGGTTCCCAAAAACATAAATAGAGGCATTCAAAGTGGAAGCAGCTGACATAGAAATTAGATTCAGCAATAATTTGCCTCGGGTTGAGCAATTAATAACAATTTTTTTGTGTTGGTGAAGTGATCCTGTCACCCTTTCGTGACATAAGTTTTCTCCATCGTCATGGTTTTTTTTGGTCCATGATTGTGATCAGAGTGGCCTCAGTTCGACGACCGGAGGCTCGGCCGCAGAGAAGAGCATTTCTTGGGATTGGATATTCCGTCCCTCCATGAATTAGCAGGAGAGTAGACTCGAAGGTAGAACTGCTGGCCCAAGTACTGGCGTGTCCACAGTTCTCTGATCTGATGTTCCACATGCCCACATTGTCCAAAGCCATGTAGATTGCTGTCCATGACTTTGGATACACCTGCAACAACCAACCATGCAACACAACATTAGACAGATCATATCAGATATCAATCTCAATTAGTTGACATGATGTGAAAAGAGAAATGAAGAGATATGGTTGCAACAAAATGACACGCCTGAGTAGTGCAGCGAGCAACTGTGTCTCTCAGATTGTAGCCTCTGCCTGCTTGCTGGAGTCCATTGCCCTCCATCCATTCTGCAGCGCATTCCCAACATACCCAATTCATCAACTACGTCAATCCAGTTATCAAACAATCACAAAGGAAAAAGAAGTTGGAAGCTAAGCGATGAGCTCACCCCACAACAAAGAAGTTATAGCCATCTATGTGCCAAGATTGCACGGTGTCCTCATAATTTTCGAATACGATTTCGATGTAATTTCGGAAATCGGCTCCCATTACAGATGTTTGGGGTAGCCACCCCCGAAAGTGGGGTTGATCCGGGATGCTTCCCACACTGAACACTCGGAGAGCTTGTAGAAGTCGGCCACTTTCAAAGGAGTGTCACCAGGAACGAAGGAAACACTATTCACAGCGTATCTCTGTTTGCCATTGATAATGGGAGCAGAGTTGGCGAGCCGTATTGTTCTGCCTATAGGAATCAATCCATAGTGGTATGAGCCTTGAGGATTTGGCCTTGGTCCACTTGCTGTCAAATTCCACCTGGTTTCCATCACACGAGCAAGCACACACAAACACCGCAACTAAGATTTCAGAATTCATTGCAAAGAATATATTGGTATTGTGTGTTACCTGATGGATCTAGCTTGATTAAGAGACCAATCAATCTGAATGGTTGGTCCACCTGGTGGGGGGCCTGAAACTCTTCCACCTGAGTTGCTGTATTTTAGCACAGCAGTGGTGGTGAGCACCGGGGAGGTGAAGCGAGTGGAGACGACGATATAGTAGTCCATTGCCGGCTGGTCGGCCGTCACCAAGACCGAGCAGGACTGCCCCAAGTGGACGTCAAGAGAAGTGTATGTATTCTGCAAAGTATGTGATCCTTCCACTTCAACAAGCTTCATCTTGTGTCCTTGAATTCTGAAGTTGATTGAGGTTGTCAACCCAACATTTGATATCCGGAACCTATACGTTCTACCCGCATTACAATAAACACACCAACATGTTTAGATCTCAAGATCAAAATTGGGCACAATTATAAGCAGCTAAGCTCACCTTGATCAACAGTGAAAGTGTAACCGTTCCAACCACGGCCATTGATGAGGAGACCATCCGGCAACGGTAGATTGCGCCCACTGTCAAGCATTCCTCTCAGATCCTGGGATGGACATTAGCACATTATCATTCATAGTGTAGTAATGTCACATTGTAAATATATGTATGATATGTTGTGCTTACAGTGTGGTTAGCCTTGTACCAATCTCCGGCCAAGATGGTGTAATCACCAGCGGGGGGATCAAATGGCACAGGAATTCTTGGCCGGCTAACAATCCTGATACCACCAAATCCACCTGCAGCTTTGTGGAAGTACAGTGAAGGGAAATAGAAGTAGCTGCCGATTTGATCCTTCATTTGAAGCACATAGGTGAAGTTCCTCCCAGGAAGGATGGGGCAATTTGTTCCATAAACACCATCCTGCCATGAATTCCTCCTCTGTTGAATCCCGTTCCTGCTCAAAATCTCCACTTTGTAAGCAGACGTAAACGAAAGATTCTGAACCGTAAATGCCATCAACATAATTAATGCAATTACCCAAGTCATAGACGTCACAGAACCTTAGCTAGTAGTTAGAAGTAAACTGAGTAGTTATTCATACATGAACAGTTGAGAACAATAAATCAACAAACTTAATTTACTGCTAACCTACCAACAGTAAAAATAAAAAATCTATCAAAACGCATGCAGAGATCAACTATATACTTCTTTCCAAGTGTCGATCTTCGATTCAGATTGCACTATATAAAAAGAAAGAAAAAGGGGGGAAAATGCAAAATATCTGTGGTGAATGGATGGAGAAACGTGGAGATGGAACAGACCAGGAGAGGAGGAAGGGCTCGGGAAGGCTGTTGAAGACGTTGATGATGATGTTGTCGTTGGTCATGGACCTCGATCTGAGGCCCCGGGAACTGCCCATTTATTAGAATCCCCCTGCAACCAAGCCACATTTGCATTCTCTCCCACCACCATCCTAAAAAAAGAAAAAAGAAATCTCAAAAGATGGCAAGAATAGGAACTAAACCTGCTGCCCGACTCCAAGGGGATAGATAAACCCGAAAGTTACATTCCACGTAAAGAATCTGTAAGGATCATCTCCATGAACAGAAGCCACAGAGAAGAGCAGCAGGAAGAAACAGCGAAGAAATCTCCTGTTTCCCACCATGTCTACTGTTCACAAGCCGGTGCAACACTCTCTACTGTGGAAATGTAGCAAGAACCAGGAGTTGGGCAGTTGAGAAATGGATCAAACAAGAGCGGAGGGAGGGAGATCTAGCGAGTGGCAACAGACATGGGGAGTCACTTTTGGAAGAATAACCAGTTCACCTTTGGCGCCATATTTCTGCTTTGTTGAACTAGGATTGGATTCTTGAGGAGGGCATGTAATGTGATCTATCTATTGGATCGATGCACTTTCGGGGGCCGGGCCCTTGTTGGTTTAATACGTTGTAAAGAAGACAGAGAAAGGTTTTTACCACTGTGTTTGAGGACGGTGAGTAAGAGTGAGCTGTCTCTCTGAGTAAGGAAGCGGCAGGAGACAGAGGGGGGCATCAACAATTCAAGCATCTTGTGTGTCCTCTTCCCGTCTTTTTCCTGCACCTTGTAGTTATTAGAAAATCGGTATATCACGTTTGATTCTATTACTATTAGCCATATCATAATAAAGTGGGTACATTAACAATAGATTGATTTTACAGGCTATGATCCGATGTAGCATGTGAGGGAGGATGGGAGAGCCAGCGTCATGTATGTGAGTACGTACAAGGACCATGGTTCGGGGAGAATCGATGCATTAAAAAAGATGAGCTAAGTCAAGGACTCAACGGGGGAGTGACGATAATAAATAAAAGAAAGATTGTCGGTGGCGCTATTTTGGTGAGACTTGTGCCAGGCTCTGAATTCTGAAATCGACTGGCCCCGCTAAATTTACTCTGTGTTCGGTTGGATTTTGTTTTCGGTTGGATTTTGTTTGAACTCATAATTATTAATTTTATGTTTTAAAAAATATTTGACTCGACATGAAAAATTCGTTGAATAATAAATAAAATTTGAAGTATGGAGTATTCGGTTCATATTAACTCTAAACTTGAGTTTAATATATTTAAATTCGGAAAAATACTTGGGTCGTTAATATTATTGAGGTCATATTGAATTTATATGATATTAAAAAAATATTTTTAAATTCTATATATATAAGTTGAATATGAGCCAAATATAAATATTTGCTCGGTTTAAACTTAGCCCGAAAACATACAGTGAGCCGAACATGAGCCAAAGCCCAAATATCGTGAATTTTGTATGAGCTTGACTCAACCTAAAATATATCAAAGCTCGTCAAACACTCGAATAAGCTCAAACATGGTTATCAAAAATCATGTTAAATTTAAAAATATTCCCGTTCATTCTGCTTTCATTTATTATTGTAGTTGTAGTTGATGGTATATATTTATAAGAATCTAGTGGAATTGGCTCTGTATCAATGGAATCTCATCATCCATACATAACGAATTGGTATGGTATATTCATACCATAACATATGAAGAGTAAGAACTAGAATTCTTATCGATACTGGAACTTATAGGGAATAAAATGGATTTATGGATGGAATCAAATATATAGTCTTTACAGAAAAAAGTATTCGGTTATTGGGGAACAATCAATATACTTCTAATGTCGAATCAGGATCAACTAGGACAGAAATCAAGCATTGGGTCGAACTCTTCTTTGGTGTCAAGGTAATAGCTATGAATAGTCATCGACTCCAGGGAAAGGGTAGAAGAATGGGACCTATTATAGGACATACAATGCATTACAGACGTATGATCATTACGCTTCAACCGGGTTATTCTATTCCACCTCTTATAGAGAAAGAACTTAAATGAAAATACTTAATAATCACGGCGATCAATTTATACAAAACTTCTATCCCGAGCACACGCGAGCGCAGTCAGATTCAGTCCACGAGATAATTTGATCTATCAGCATTGTTAATGTCGTAATGCCGACAATCATTCGATGCTGTCCATAGATCAAATTATTTCGTGGATTGGATTTCACTTGACTGTCTACGGCTCCTTTGCGTGTGCTCGGGATAGAAGTTTTGTATAAATTGATCGCCGTGTTATTAAGTATTTTCATTTAAGTTCTTTTCTCTATAAGAGGTGGAATAGAATAACCCGGTTGAAGCGTAATGATCATACGTCTGTAATGCATTGTATGTCCTATAATAGGTCCCATTCTTCTACCCTTTCCCTGGAGTCGATGACTATTCATAGCTATTACCTTGACACCAAAGAAGAGTTCGACCCAATGCTTGATTTCTGTCCTAGTTGATCCTGATTCGACATTAGAAGTATATTGATTGTTCCCCAATAACCGAATACTTTTTTCTGTAAAGACTATATATTTGATTCCATCCATAAATCCATTTTATTCCCTATAAGTTCCAGTATCGATAAGAATTCTAGTTCTTACTCTTCATATGTTATGGTATGAATATACCATACCAATTCGTTATGTATGGATGATGAGATTCCATTGATACAGAGCCAATTCCACTAGATTCTTATAAATATATACCATCAACTACAACTACGGGTGTAAATGAGGAAAGCCGAACATGAGCCAAACCCAAATATCGTGAAATTTGTATGAGCTTGACTCAACCTAAAATATATCAAAGCTCGTCAAACACTCGAATAAGTTCAAACATGGTTATCAAAAATCATGTTAAATTTAAAAATATCTCCGCTCATTCCGGCTTTCCTCGTTTACACCCGTAGTCGTAGTTGATGGTGTATATTTGTTAAGAAGTGTTTCTCTCGTGTGTATTGGATTGAATGATAGTCGGTGATATGCACTTCTACTGGTCTTATGGGCTGGGGTAAAGGCAAGAGAGCAGGACGACCTTGGGGATTTGTGAAAAGAGAAGCATTTTCTTTCGGCTTGGGATTCGGGCTTCTTACTTTTTGGCCTTTTGCTTTTTATCTTCTCCAACTGGTTGATTTGCTTGTTCATTTGCTTTGTTTTAGAGATTCTTCATCCAAGAAAAGCCGTTCTTTTTTTCCATTGACAGTTTTTTAGCCATTGAATATGCAGCATCGATGATACAAAACTTGTTTCATCCTATTAGTGACATTTTGAACCCATAACAATTCTTATAAACAAGATGCTTCACTTTCAATATATATAATAATGGCTGTTTTTCAAAGAAGCTAACTAGTTAAACAAGCAGTTCACATTCCAAGCTAGGATGGAGACGCCGACAACTTTCTGTCTAGGAAACGAGGAGGGGTACCTCAGTTTTTAGATGGCAGAGTTTGCTAGCGAAACCGTGGCTGCAGCAACGGTTGTCATGTTCACAACAATGATGATCATACGACGTGGTGTAGGAACAAAGGGCGAGAGAGGGGGTATACATTGATCAATGAAGATGACCATGCAGTTTATATTTGTAATTGATGTTAAGAGCTCAATGTTAATGAGCGTGGATTGTAATTTTATAAGAGAGAAACCATCGTGTTATGGAACAGTGAAACAATGGAAAACTAAGCCCTTGTCAGGACTAGACATTTTCTGCAGCTTCAACACATACAATGATCTGAACATAAAATTTGCACCAACCAAGCAAAACACCCAAATGTCTGAACAACAAAGTAAGCCACGTCTAATGTCCATTCATGAACAACATCACACGACAAAATGAAAAACCATCTACCGTTCAACAACGGATTCAGGCTTCGATCAGTAACTTGCGGCCAATAGCATAAGAAGCATAGGCATCAAGGCAAGCATAACGAATCTGCTCTATGCTCAGCTTCCTCACCTGCCAGTTGCTCATACTCAGAGACTTGCTTTTATCAAGTGTTATATGTGCCACTTCATGAGCTAGATCTTTCAAACCGAGCGTGCTTTTATACATCAATGCCTTGCCAAATCCCTTGCTCACTGCTAGCTCCACAATGTCGATTGTGCGGTGCACGGAGAGCCCATAATCAAGTCTAAGCTTTTGGGCATCTTCTTGAACTCTCACCCCCACAAAAATGAACTTTGGGTCACTCAGAAAGCTCCGGAGTGAGTAAGGTATGCTGTTGAGGTAGAAGAGCTGGATGATAACGCAGTGGTTCTCAGAGCTTAGCTGCAAAGTGGAAACTTTGTTGCGGCGTTGCCAATATTTGACATTGGGCCTCCATTCGCAGTCTAATCCGACCACTTTTTTGGGCTTGGAAGCTAACAAGGTCCTCAGGTGTTCAATGGAAGAATCCACCAGTTGGACGGTATCTGCAACAGTGGTGTCGATGGTTACATTTTTGACTTGCACTTGGAAAGTAGAAGCGTTGGAGGAAGCCATTGATGGGTTGATGATAATACTTGACCAGTGTATGTATATACGGCAGTGGTGCAATTGAGAGATGAAGTAGGTCTATATAATTATTTATATGTGCATGGCTGATCTTGGGACCATGATATTCTTGATTGTAAAGATGAGATGAACCTCGATGCATCCTTGGGCAGCGTAAGAAACGTTTACAATTCTCGAAAATTTTAATCATTAAATCATGAACTGAAGAATTAGAACGTCCACCAACCATCTTGTTCATTGCTCATTTATCCACTTAATTAATCTGGTCAATCCAAGTAATTAAGTTAGCAGTGGTATTTGTGGGGCTGATTATGAGATTTCCTATGAAAACAATTTGTGGGTTTTTTACCACTAATTCATAGCAGGAGAGGAAGGAGAAGAAAATTAGCTCAGTCGCGGCCAATTGCACTTAGTCATGCCCAATGCCTGGGAAATGGTTGCTCTGCTTGTAATTGTAGGTTATCGACAGCATTAACCAAGAAAATATTCAAACGAGTTAAACTTTGTGAGCCTAATTGAGAGTGATCTTTTCCAACTCTATTGGGAATACAATTATTTAATAGTTATTAATCTTATAAGACTGCTTGTAATAAAAAAATGGTAGTGATGGTAGCAGTTGGCCAATATTCATGCTAGTAACCGCATTGTTTTTACATCTCTGAACGATTAAATCTGTGCAATATAGTGGATCATCAACACAATGGGGAAATAATTTCGAGCTCAAAAGTTGAGAAGAAGCTTGGTTTTCTCTAGTATATATCATGCATAACTTGTACTTTTGTGAAGCTTTGTGATCTCCAGTGCGACCAAATTATGGACCAAGCTAAATGAAGCATTATAATATGGGATCCAAATGTCATAAAGCTCATAATTAAAAACATCATTAACAAAATCATTAATACTCTTTCTAAATATATTGTTTCTACCAAGTCAGAAACATTTCAAGTTCGGCCTCTAGCCATGACCCCGTACAAGGAGAAACAGATGTGCTTCTCCAAATTAATTAACAAGTCCTTGCACCAAGCTAACCAGTTTCCCACCACAAACGCAAACACAAACACAAACACAAACACAGTTCCATCGTTAAAAAAGTCGATTCAATTCGAAGCGAGGAGGAACCCAGACAGCATTTTCAATCAATAAGAAGCGTAGGCATCAATGCAAGCATATTTGATCTGCGCCAGACCTAGCTTCCAGAGTTGCCAATCACTGCTGGTCACATTCAATGGCTTCTCCATCCAGATACGTGCAACCTCTGCTGCAATATCCTTCAATCCCAACCTACGTTTAAACGTCAATAAGAACCGCCCATATCCCCCTACTAATAGCCAAGTCGCCAATATCCATTGTTTTGCACACAGCAAGCCCATAATCATCTCCTAGTTTTTGAGTATCTTCTTCCACCTTCACTCCCACAAAAGTGATTTGTGGGTCACTCAGAAAGCTCCGGAGTGAAGCAGGGATGCAGTCGAGGTAGAAGAGCTGGATGATCAAGCACTTGTTCCCGGAGCAGAGCTGCACTTTGTTGGGTGGTTGGCGGTATTCGTCATAGGGCCTCCATTCACAGTCCAGTTCAACAACTTTCTTAGGCTTGGAAGATAAGAGGGTCCGTAGTTCTTCAATGGCAGAATTCACGAGTTGCAGAGCGGGTGCAACGGTGGTGTTGATGATGCTCATACCATTGACGGACACTTGGAAAGAAGTAGCATACGGAGGAAGCCATTGATTGATGAGTTCAAAGCCTTTCCTGATATGGCAGAGTATAATGATGGTATAAATATATATATATATATATATATATATATATATACACAGGCACTTTCATGTACCTGGGCATGAAAACTTTTCTACGAAAAAGGTTTTTATTCTAAATTGATTATACGGATAATCTAAATTTATTATTTTTAAAAATATTAAAAATTAAATAATTATCTAATTAAAAAAATAACTCAAATCCATTGTTTTGAAGAAAAAAAAAATTTAACTTATGACAACGAGGTTCGCCGCGTAGCCGTGTGGCGAGATTGGCGATGCTAAATCCGACCGTGTAGGTAAAAAATGCCGATCCCGCAGCCGCAGCGCTGCCCAACCTCGCCGACGCCAATGCCGTTCGACATGACGCTGTGGAGGCTGCGAGTGGTGTCGGCGTCGCCATCGTCATTGACGCCGGAGGAGGAATTGGAGAAGTAGGAGTCAGAGTGGGGAGGGGAGGGGGCAGGCGATGGTGACGAGGGGGGAGGGGGATGGGGCTGATCCATCCGTTGCCTCCGCGCTGCCCAACCCAGCCGCGGCCGCCACCACCCCCTCGATCCCTCCCTTCTCATAAGGATGCCCCCCTCCCTGCCCGGCCGCGGCCACGGACACCCCCCTCCTCGAACCCCGCCGCAGCCGTAGACGCCCCCCGCTCCCCCGCCTGGCCGGCCGTGGCCGGAACCTGGAAAATCTAAAAAAAAGGCCGCCGCGCTGCTGTGCCTGGCGCCCAGATTTGGCCGCCGCCGGATCGGGCCGTGCAGCCAAAGATCCCGGCGGCGGCGCCACCGTCGTTAGGGGCGGAGGGAGAGTATCTCCAGACGAGGTGAAATTGTTCAATTCTTTCATGCATCTTGTGAAAAGATAGGATGTTTGTTGAGTTTGTTGGTGGCGTAGTAGTCAGTCAGTCTCATATGGTCGGGTGTATGCTTGAAGAAGAAGAAGGTGGTTATACTTGACTGTATATGGTATGTATTTTCTTGCAAATTTGCAATTGCCTTGTTAGAAGCTTTACCACACGTATGATGCTTCAAAATGCCTGGCTATAACTAAATAATGGATGCTAAATGTTGGTCAGCGATCAATTTTGCATATAAGACCACCCATTCCGACAAGAACTCAACTTTATTAACTTTTATTGCTTTTTTGAATAGGATTGGTATCATTGATCTCATCATTCATTTGGTATAGTTTATTAATGACGATAATAATGCTAATGATTTGAATACGTAGGTGGAGTTGCAAAGCGCTTGCAAGTATTGTAAAATTGATGGAATAACCGCCTAGGCCATGACATGCCCATGGTATGACAATTGACTTGAGCTGCATGGGGAGAGGAAGACAATTCTTCTTGAAGCTGTCTAAGCTTTCTTCACGTGAAACTATGTTTCATTTGTCAAATTTTTATCAAATATTTATTAAGTAAGATTTTAATAAATGCGAACCATCGTCTCTCAAGAATTTTTTGAGTGTTTTACTAATTTTAAGTTAAAGATCTAAAATAGATTAAAGTAAATACAAGATGTGTGGTAATTGAAGTGTTCAATACTAAATCATAAAGCTGGTTGCTTCAAGAGGCTTTTCTTCTTCGTCAATTTGCACGCTCTTAAATGCTTTCATGTAATTAGAAGGGTTATTAATATCCATAGCAGCACCCACGCCTTCGGGCTAAAAATCTTGATCATGGATTGTAAAATGAAACTTTCAAGGCGATCAAGCATGGCTTGGAAAAGGGTGGTCACTGAATCACAAGCAACTCCGTAAATAGAACCCAGAGAAGGAGGTAAGACATCGGAGGCAACAGTTGGAAGCTCCAAAATGATAGATGAAACACGCGCATGGATTTCTTGAAGGTGTTGACAGAGAGTAAAGTTTCTGACTTGAGATGGAGTTGCCAGACCAGTCACCCGCCGAGCTTCAGGACCAGTTGATATATACACAAAGCAAAGAGGACAGATTGTCATATCCATTAGAAAGAAAAATAGGCAGTTCACTTCAGATCAATGACATGAAACGGAACTGAATCCATAAGATTTATTAATTACCTGATATTCAGATCTCTGGGATGGTACCATCAGAACTTTCCCAATTTCACGTAAAACAAGAAGTGTCAACTGCCTGTCCAATTTAACAGCTTCTATCTCTTCTTGAATCCGAGACACAATTTTTGAAATTTGCTCTTTGGTGGGGATATTATTACCTCTGCTGGACATCGGAAAAATATTATTTACAAGGTCTGATAAACGAAAGCAGTCTGGAAAATGTCAAACGCTGCAAACATTTGATCTCTCCCCTCTACGCTAACTGCCGAAGGAATCCCTTTTACATCAGTATCAGTAAAATTCTTTCAAGTAAATTTACCATCGTTGCATATAATTTTGAGTACCCCAGAGTCCGTGAATACAGACTTCAGTTGGCCAGCAAAAGACGTGCCTCACAAGTGCATATGGTAAGCTGAGTAAGTATTCAAACAACACAATCATGACAGGAAATTAGAGATGCAAATTTCAAAATGTAAGAGCTCATCCTCAAGTAGACCAAACATGCAATAACACTTGAGGTAAAGGCCCTACTATTGAAAAACATTGAAAACTATGATGTGTCAATGAACAAGACCAAGTATATGTAAAAAATAAGATTTGATAAGTTGGGAGCTTCAAAGATGTAATTTTCCTGTCAGCTTTTATCATGCTTGCTACATTGGAGATTAAAGATGCAATTACAGCATCTTTTCCAACATCATCATTTGGTATGGGTTGAGCAGCAATTACTTCTTTTTCAAGATCTTCTTTGGTCTGTCAATCATGGATTCTTTATCTTTTCCTTTAGCTAAAGATTAATGATTACAAAAATATGTCCATGAAATAACAAGTGCAACTGAGTATTTTGAATTCCAGATTACACTGATCACACAGAAGAGAAGAGAGAGCTTTCAGCCGTCTACCTGTGCTCGCAGAAGTTTTATGTCATCTTTGGTTTCGTCACTACCATATGTAGCAGTCAAATGTTTCCTCACATTGTCACGGGCACAGGGAAAAAGCACTTCAGCAACAAATGAGATAGGGGTTGTGGTGCCTTCAATATCAAGAAGAATGCAAAGCTACCCAAATCCAATCACAATCAGAACAATATGAGACCAGTTATGCTCGTACGCAGTAAGATACAGCATAACCACATTATAATTAATATTGATGCATTTCGACTGTAATGATATCACAACATGTGGTCATCTTTTGAAAAATATTTAAGCGTTGCACCAAAGAAACAACATAACAGACGGGACTTTACCCTGTCCTCATCGGGGCCTTGACTTGAAACTTCAAAGATACATGAGTGTGACCTTTCCTGATCAATTTAAGGCGCTGCAAAACTAGCAACAGCCAGTGCTATGTAGCCGATTTCACACCAAACAACGAAGATGAACGTCATTATTAACCATCAAGATCAACCTGGCGAGAATAAAGAAAGAAAATTTTGGGGGTAAAGGGCAAAGCACTGTGACACTAGAAGAATTGAAAAAGAACACCATAATCTGCCCAACAATTTCCAGATAGATGAGGGACTGTGAACCACATTAATCCCAAAGCACAAAATACATAAATTTCATGAAAGCATCCAAATAGATAACTGAAAAATGATAACGACCAATAGAAATCTCACCTTCCCACTCCCCAATCCCTCCCCAACAGTCCCCAACTGCCGGACCAGATCCGCCACGGCCTGCCCGCACGGTAGCGCCAACTTCTTCTCCGTGCGCTCCCGGCTCTTGGCTCGGATATTATCGACGATCGCGCGGATATCGCCATTGCCGCCAGGGGAGAGAAGGCCGAGGAGGGCATCGACGTCGGCGGCGGAGGAGGTGGGAGAGGATGCAGGAGCGGACGCGGTCGACCGGGAGGCGGAGGTCGGGGGCCGAGGGGTCGGGGTCTGGGTCGGCGTCGCCGGCGGCGATAATGGCGGCGATGATTCGTCGGAGATCGAGAGGGGAGGCACGCCCACCGTCGTCGGGGACGCCCATGGCCGGAGCGGGCGTGGTTGTGCTGATTGAGGCAAAACACTTACAAAGAAAAAAAAAGAAGCACAGATGATATATAAATATTATTAAATTAATATAATTTAATAATATATAAATTTTATTTTAAAATAAAATAAAATAATTATTTTTAAAATTTTACCGTATCCTAATCTGAAAATTTTTATCATTAAACATATATTAAAATTATAATAAAATTATTTGCTTAATCGTTAAATATATTAAATTACACCATAATAAATATTTGATGTGATACTAATATTAATTTTAAAAGAGATATTATATATATATGTATATATGACATTGATTAATAGCATTCATTAATTATTAAATTAATGATGATAACTCAAATTTAATAGGATCTGGTATATATGAAATGCATTGGTTGAGGGTTTTACTTTTAAAGGATCTTATAATCGCTACGTTCTGCATATCATCGCAAGCCATTCATTCATGGCGGCCATGAAGCAGCCCCATCTTGCCGTCTACTTGGGTGACGACGTACTCATACACATCCTCTCCCGCCTCCCAACGCTGGACCTCTGCCGGTGCAAGTGCGTCTCCAAGCAATGGAACAGCAGCTTGGTCCCTTTAGTCCTCGCCCAACGCCCCAATCACCTAGGCTTCTTCGGCCTCCAAAACTTGACGAATTCGAAGCCCCGCTTCCTCTCCATGTCCGACAACGGCGACATTTACGACGACGACCAACATCCCCATCAGTTACCCCTCTCCACCATCTTCGACGACCGGCGCTGGCCACAAACCTATATTGTTGGCGTCTGCAACGGGGCGGCCATTGTCTGCTTACATACAAAGCCGCCCATGACCCGCAACAGGTACATACAAAGAGGCCACCCCCTTGCCAAGTACGCCGTCTACAACCCCTTCACTCGCCAGACATCGCTGGTTCGTCTTCCTCCTCGTGCCAAGAATACGTCAAGTGCCAGCTTCCCCCTTCTGGCGTTCGACCCCCGCATCTCCTCTCACCGCTTCAAGGTTTTTACTTTGAAGGAGACAGATCCATTTGTATACTCCTCGGAAACAAGAAAATGGCGGCCTTTGAGATCACGGAAACCGATACCCATAAACTTCAGTTATTCGTTCGGGCCGGGCTCTTATTGTATGAATGGAAAAGCTTATAAGCTGGCTCTTGTTCATAGTCCTGATCGGGATGTTATTATGATTTTTGATGTCAAGGAAGAGCGTTCATGGTCGATTACTTCTCCCGCTGACGGAACATGGGGACCCTGGAAACGTCGCATGCTTGGAGAGTCTGCCGGTCATCTTTGCTACGCTCTCTATGATACTAGTTTCGTGTCACTGCGTATGTGGGTGCTCCATGATCCTAGCTCAGGCCAGTGGGTTTGTCGGCACAACGTCAAACTTCAACCTGAGCTTCTTTGGAGTAGTAAGTGTTCCTCTCTGTGTTTCCATCCGGTGGATGATGAGGTTCTATTCGCTACAACCTCAGCTGGCACCCGCTACTTGTACTATTTCAAGAGATCAGTGCTTCGAGAAGTTGCCAAGGTTAGCCGGATCAAGATCCTCCTCTACCCATACTTATACCCTTGGTAGCTAATATCTCGTCGACGCTTCAAGGCTTTTCATATTTTACTGCATTCGTGTTTGAGCTTTACTGATAATTTTTTCATTAGATGCATAAGTACAACCTTCATATCTGCACCACAGTGGGTAGTGTGCAAACCATTTGCTTTGCAAACTCACATATTCATGGTTGAATTTTAATGGGTAGTAAGGCATCAGCATAACATTCAGTAATTATTATATTTTCGAAATTATTATTGAAGGTTTTTTATGGGTATTTGATTGGGTCTTATGGCCTTTGTCATGAAGGTGTAAAGATTATAACTAATTCATGATGCGCTTGAAAATAAAATGTGCAAATGTTTTTCATGATCTCGACTTCGACTTTCTAACGCTGATAGCTGCCTTAAAGCAACAAGGAGTTACATTAAAATGGGTTTAAAATTCTTTAAAACATTATTTGAATTAAAATAATCAATTAAGTGATATGAGAAATTAAAACTAAATTATTCATCTTCCAAATCAACCTCTTTAAGAAAATAACTTACGAAGAATTAAATTAACTAGTATTTAAATGTATTGACTATTAAAAAAATATTTAATATTAATGTGCACTCACTTTGTTTACAATGGATATATACTATTCATTTTATTAATTAACTATCATCAAAAATCATTTTTATAAAGAACCAAAGAAAGTTATTCTTGCAAAAGCGAATTGGCATTTAGGGCCTTCTATATTAACGGGAAGATATTTTTTAATATTATCTCACGGTGAAAAGTTAAAATTAATCTTCAGAAGAAAGGATATTTAAATGGCAAAACGACTTATGTTGGGTTAAAACAAAAAATTAGAAAGATATGACCCATACATTGTTCATTAAAAAAATTTTAATATGTTTTTAACTGTCGCATCTGTCTCTAACTTGGATAAAAAAATTTAATATGTTTTTAAGTGTCGCATCCGTCTCTAACATGGATCCGGTGTCCTCCACAACCCCCACAAGTGACCCATTGTGGCTTGCAGCCGCCTTTGATGTCGGTTGCAAGTCAGATCTGTTCGACTCAATCTATTTTTAATTTTTTTTATTTAGCAAACTCAACCTCGTTAAGTGAGGGTATTTAATATAATTCATATTTTTCTTTTTTCAGTAATTAAACTTAAATTTTCAACTATGTACTTATTAACATAAAAAATGACCTCCCTTTATGATAAAAAGTTTTAACATTTATGATACTTAAGCATAGCATCAATACTACTTAATATTAACTAGAAATGGATGAAGACACATGGACTACTATTTTTTCATAGCATTATAGAAATGATCCGGTTTAAGTTGAAGCTTGGTCATTGAATATAATATAAAATATGATACACCCGAAAGCATACGTGGCTTCCTAAAAGAAAAAAAGCTATGTATTAATTTCAAATAATTGTAATAAAATTCTAAGCTTTGCTGCCCTGGACAAATATAAACCTTACAAACTACACCACGTCTGTAGCAGCAAATCACCTCAATAAATTATTCACTTCTTACCTCAATAAATCGTCTTAGCTAAGAATCCAGTACAAACATTAAAAAGAAAAAAGCAACGAAAAAGCCCACTAGAATGTTATCCTGCTTGTTGGTAACCCTTTCTTTCATGTTTAAAGACTTCTTCCTCTCCTTCGAGGATCGGCGTCGAATGCAATCCTGCTTGTTTGTTCCATCGTCGTTCATCATTCCGCACCATCATTGGGTTGCATGTTCTCGCCACAGTTGAAGAAACGGGCCATGGAATGCAACTCAGCCCGTTGGTGAAAGTGTTTTTTGGGCTTTCAAAAATACTTTTAATAAGTATTATAAATTTTTATTAATCTAAAAATTAGTTCAAAGAATATATTTTTTCATTAGCGTCGTTAATATTATTCACGACCGACATAAAATAAGCTCAACTAAAACGATAGAGTCGTTTTGATTCAATGACTCATAGCTCAAGAGAGACTTATAAGAGGCTCATAGCTAGATAGATATTGACATATTGGCTTCCTTTTGGTTCGTTGCTCTGATTAGTTCAATGACAATGCGTGTTTGGGTGCTTAATTTTGATTATATTTATATGTTTGCATGGTTGGATTGAAAGTGATTAAATGTGATTGTACTTATAAATTCTTCGTATTCATGTTAATTAATTAATCGAGACACTATAATCTCTCAAGTACACTAAAAAAAACTTTGTTCTATTATTTAAAAGGCACAAATTTATAACTACATTGCATCAATTAATTCGTAATAATAAAACTTTTACTAAAATAAATTTGGTGTGGTGACCTAATTTTATAATTAAATGAATATATGTAATTATAAAATTAATATTTAATTAGAAAATTACTAAATATACATTTTATCTTTATAAAACATTTTTTTACTCAACGTCATATATTACAACAAATTATGATTATTTTATAATTTGCATAGTTAATGGTATCTGTTGAAACCTAACTATTTATTAAAAAAATTAACCTTGGTTATAAATTTAGTTTAAATAGGATTTTATGTTTGAGCAATAGTTGACTAAACCTGCCCAGCCCTGTATAAAAAATTAAAAGATTAAAAGAATAATTGACTACTCATTAACCATCACTCCACTTGAACTGTTCTCTCTTCCAACGCCAGCCTCCTTCCTTGCATGGCTTCCATGGCTCCAGGTAAAGATCGCGCCTTTATCGCTTTCCATGCGTTCCTAGTTTTGCTTTTCGTTCCCACCGTCCTTGGCTTCGTTGTTGCAGGTCCGGACGGAGGAAAGCCGCCGCCTTTGGAGGCGGCTGGGGTGAAGAAGAGGAAGAAGAAGAGCAAGAAGGGCGTGTACCGACCCAAGATCCAGATGGATGTGGTTTTCAAGCGGAGCACGCCGCCGCCGGCGAAGAAGGCGGCGACGCAGCCGATGAAGAGGTACACGCGCAAGAAGAAGGCGGGGAAGGATGGTTTGGCTTTGGGCGGTGAGGATTCCGTGGTGGTGGGGGTCGCAGAGGGAGAGGACGATGGTCCGGGGGTTTCATGCGTGGAGCGGGTGGTGTTGGCCGGAGAAACGTCTGTTCTTTTGCCGGAGATTGGTGTAGGAATCGGAGTTGTAATGGAGAAGGAGGTTGAGGAAGAAAGAGTTGAAGTGGGGAAGAAGGTTGGGGAAGAAGGAATTGAAATGGTGAAGGATGTGGAAGTGGGTATGGAAGAAGATGGCACTCCACCCCCAAAGTCAGGTGCTATGGAGCGAAGGTTGACAAGAACGTACGTGAGGAGAAATGGACTGAATGCGAAGAGGTGTTTGGATTTCGGTTTGGGGAAGAGTGATGACCAAGTGCTCCCAGTTGCAGAGGGTGAGGTGATTGTGGAGGATGAGAAGGAAGCAATGGCCTCATCTATGCGAAAACCCAGAACAAAACGGGCGAGAACAAAACTGCCTGGCTTGGTGAAGCTCGACTATGCAAATCCAGGTGAATGGAGCTCCCTTTTGTCCAAAAACAAGAGTTTTAACAAGAGTGGAGGAAGGGGAAGAGGAGAAATGTGAATGCAAAGACCATCTCTCTCCCCTTGTGTCTAAAAAACAAAGGACATCTAAGGGGACAAAACAAGATGATGGAAATGTAGGTTAAGTGCTCTCTAGTTAACCAGGGCGGTCAATAACACACGTGTTTTTTCCTTTAATCTTAACTTCCATCCATCTGGCTTAGCTCTTCACCAATCTGAATTATAGACAATCATCAGGGGCAGTTGGAAACACTACTAAATGCTTGAGCAATGTAGTGGATCCAAGGGAGACAGTAAATTACTTCAGTGGTCTAGGTTCCCAACCATGTAGTTTAGCTAAGATTTGAATGTGATGAATACATCAGGAATTTTTATTTCACTCTATCTTTATTAGCCAAGCAAGTTGGAGCACCATTATTTGACACTGTTGTATTCAGCAATACTTTTGAATTCTCTTACTATTTTAATCTCGATTCATTTTACTCAGCTGAAGAGTCTTTTCATGGCCAGTCATTTACTCAAGCAAGAGATCAGCAATTACTCTTGCCAAATGCGTCTCTACCACCTAAACTACAAAATGCAATTGTTCTGGTCCAGGAAAGTGCACGCCCAAAGAAGCCAGAAGTATTTCTGGACGAAGTATCAAGAATCATGTGGAGGCTTACAGAGAATGAAGGGACATTTGACATGGACGTGGACATAGAAGAAAGCTGCAAAAAAGAATGGGATATGTTTGCCGGTCGAGTGCATAAATTTATAGCTGTCATGCATTCTGAACTAGGTACTTTTCTATGAAATTCATATACTGCTTGGTGATATTGATTTCTTTATTGCAAACTCGGGCTCGTTTGGAGTGTTAGCATATTTAGGCATGCAAGCTAATTTAGCTTAGGTAATAGGAAGAGAATAGTTGGCGTTTCGTAATAAATAGCATGTGAGGAAATGACTTTTTTGAAGAAGAAGTGTTTATTATGCTAAATTATGATCTCACACGTGTTTTACAATTACATTACCCCATGCTGTTTGTATACAAAAAAAAATGGTCACAGTATTAACATTATACAACATTACAAAAAGATTTTTACAACAGAATATGACAATTACTGGAACTAAAACATTTTACAAGACAATGAAGAATGTGCTACCTTATTTGGACAAAAGGGATAAAAGAATATGCAGTCTTGTTGTAGTCAGCCTTTTTGTGAGCAAAGTCTGAACATGTTTGCGCCTGTGAAGTCTAGACCAAAGACATTTTTGTAGTTTATTAGATTATCCAGAAACACCTATTAATTAGAGCAAAAGTTCCCTTACTGTGAGAATCTTGATAACACATCTTGGAACAAATTCATCTTTTAGTGGATATCAAAGTCTTATCCTTGAGACATGATATTCAAGCAGGAGTCTTCTTTTAGTTCCTTGCTTTATTATTTATTTTTTATTATTTGGTTTCTTAATACTTGGAAAGGGAGAGAACTAGAAAAGATGTGGGTTCTTCTGTGTAAGATATGAAACCATAAACATAGATGGGTTAATTTGGGTAAATGATTGTTAATTTTTTGATTGTCTGCTCAATTTGGAATCCAGTCCATGATGCAGGATTTACCCTGTGGCACAAACACTACGCAAGTTGTGGTCATGCTTACTGAATTTGCAGATGCATGGGTTATAATAATTGAATATCATGAATCAGCATTGTTAGTTGCTTACCAGGAAACTTTTTTTCTTGTGAGCAGAACAGTTAGATTTTGTGCTTTAACTTCTAATAATTCAATGTGGTAGTTCAAAACACTTAAAACACAAATCTGTTGTTAACTATTTTGATAAACCAGGCTTTCAAGTTGATATTCTTGCAAGTGTTTACAAGATCAACACCTCTTTCTTTACAATTTTCTTCCTTTAAACTAAAATGAGCGCTTCCCAGGTCCTAGAAGTTATTCAAAGTGGAATGGATCTGTTTTGGACTCAGTCGTCGGTGTTTTTCTTACACAAAATGTCTCTGATAACTTGTCCAGGTGCCCTTAGCCTTTTAGATTCATTTTTGGATAATCAAATTTGTTTTATATCTCTGATTATTTTCTTCCTGGTGTACTCCTCTAATTTCTTTGTTATAAATATTTTTTCCAGCGATGCGTTCATGTGTCTTGCTTCTCGATTTCCTCCCCAGCATGCAATCAATGACTTTGACGTTCATGATAGCAAGGAATTTGGATGTGAAAACATGCACAAAGAGGGAACAAATGATAATGGGACAAGGCCATCTTGTCACAAAGTTTGTTTCAATGTTGATGGCAACTTGAAAACAAAAACAAAAGAAGTCTGTGGATTGAGTGAGAAATTCCAAGGGTCAAGTATCAAAGAATATGAAAATTTGGAGCAGAAAGCAACAAGCTCTAGCATCTCAATAGTACCAGAAGGCAAAACCACAATAAGTGAGCAGGATGACAGAGAGAGTAACACTGCCAGCTTCAATGGGAAAGATGAAAGGCGTATACTTCCAAAAAAGTGCAAAGAGGAGACTGCAAAAGAAAATTTTGTTGATGACAAAAAAAATGAGAAAATTCATTGGGATGTTTTAAGGCAAGAGGCATGTCGCAATTATCCCAATCAGCAGAGGACGTTGGAAACATTGGACTCTGTGGATTATGCATCATTGAGAAATGCCACTGTAGAAGATGTTGCTTCTGCCATCAAGATTCGGGGCATGAATAACAGAATTGCAGCACGAATCCAGGTAATATTTTCTTCAAGTTTCAAAAAAATATTAATTAATTGCATAATGTTGAATGCTGTATTTTCATACTTAAGTAATGTATCTTTGTCATGGCGCAATCATGTAGGATTTACTCAATAAATTGGATGAATTACATGGCAATCTGGACTTGGAATGGCTAAGATTTAGTCCACAAGACAAAGTGCAGTAAGCAGTTGCACATGTTCTTGAATTCTTCGTTGTATTATTAAGTTTCAGATTGTTGGATCTCTAATGATATTATAAAGTCTTGCATAACGATATGTTAATAACAGATATAGGTGTATCTTCTGCAAAATACATGTGCTTGCTGATTAAATCATTCTTATTGCCCTATTACCACTAGTTATTTTGGATGAAATGAAAGAAAATTTGTATGCCTTTCCCAGGGAATATTTGCTACATTTTAATGGCTTGGGCATGAAAAGTGTGGAATGTGTTCGCTTGTTAACTCTTCAGCACCAAGCATTCCCAGTAAGTGATAAAGCTCAAGAAGTAGTTTCATAGACGATGCAAAGTCATCTTACAAGAAATTGATGCATATGTTTTCCCCTTTCTCTAAATTGCAAGGTTGACATAAATGTTGCTCGCATTTGCGTAAGACTGGGTTGGGTCCCTTTAAAGCCACTGCCACAATTTATACGGCTTCATGTCTTGGATAAGTTAATTTTTGTTTTTTTATCATATGGTTTATCAGAAATAATACTTGGTTGACAAATTCCTTCTCGTGTGAAGGTATCCAGATATGAACAAGATTCAACAATACCTATGGCCAAGACTCGGCAGACTTGATCCGCAGACATTGTAAGCTTCTTGGGCTTCGTTATATAATTGTTATTTCAATGAAAAGGTTCAGGTCATAGTAATTGACTGAAGAACCAGAGTTATATCACTTGGGTTGTGTGCTTCGTCCTGACAATTGTTCAACATGCATATGATTTTGGAAAGTTATGGTTTAAATCAATAATAGTGTGATAATGCAAAGCATCTTTATGCAAATTGAAATAACCGACTTACCAATGTTGCTCCACTTCTACCAAAGCCCATTGCTTTTGATAAGGTGCCTTTCTATTTGCAGCAGAATTTTTAGCATCATAAAAAAGTGTAAAAAATAGGCATAATATTGTGAAAAAAACACCATTTTAGGACAACACAAATAGGTATATCTCTGAGAGGCACTCTAAGATGTATACGGGGGCTTAGCAACACATCATGTTTTGCTCTTTAATTGTGTAGATTATACAAGTTCATATGTTTCTCCATTTCAACTTATGGTTATGGTCTTCAGCAAATAAATAATTTATCTGTCCTACAGGTATGAGCTGCATTATCAGATGATAACATTTGGAAAGGTAATTCCTAAAGTATTTGCAAGTGTATATATATATATGTATATATATATATATATATATATATATATATTTTACAATGGTTATTTATAATTTGGAAAGAGGTGAATTTGTAGACATTAACTTTCATGTAGGTCTTCTGTACAAAGAATAGGCCTAACTGCAAAGCATGCCCCTTGAAAGAAGATTGCAGACACTATGCAAGTGCATGTGCTAGGTAAATTGAAGTAATCATCAAGTTGACAGAGCCTTGAATCATTGACTACATTACTCATCAATTATTAATGTGCTGTCAACTTTAAATTTGTCCTGGATAAACAACTTGTATTAATAGAGGTAAGATGCTAATCTGCTTGTTTACAGTGAAAAACTTGCTTTGCCAAGTTCAGAGGAGAAGCAACAGTCACCTCAGAAAGTTCACAAACTTTTCAAGACTATGTTGTTGGAAACTGCTTGTGATGAGGACTCATCTCGGCCATATGTGCTTGAACCTGCCAAATATTATGTCACATTTCCGGATGCAGATGATGATGAATTGATTGGAGATTCATCACAATGTGTAGGAACAGCAGAGAGTGCTTCAGGTCTTCAAGACCAAGAGAAAGCCAACGGTCCTGATGACTTGGTTGATGACATCGAAGACTTCCCAGGGAGTCTAAAAACATTGGCTGACTTGAAGGATATACATTTTTCTAATGCCCTGGTTCCTTTAACTCTAGAAGCTGCTTCTGCACTTCAGCCTAAGCTCAAGAAACTGACCAGGTTGCGGACTGAGCATTATGTGTAAGTTCATATATCCGCCTTTTATTTTTCCACTACTCTTTCTGGACTAATTAACACCCTCCCAGGTAACTCTTGCATACCCATTCTTAGAAAAGAAGCATATAACTGGGAAACAACAATTTTCATCAAAAATCATGCTGGTGTGTAGTTGATTAACTTTGTCATTACTTTTTTGCAGGTACGAACTTCCAGATGACCACCCTCTACTGGCTAATGTGAGCAAGACTTCATTTTAATAATATTTGCTACCAGTTGATATACCATTAGTTTCAGATGTAAGAAATAAAATCTTGTATTGGCAGTTGGAACCGAGAGTTGCTAATGATTCAAATCCTTATCTTCTTGCAATATGGGTGGCAGGTAATATTTATGACTAAAAATGAACGGTTGATGTTGTTTGCTACTTTTCCCCCCCTTTTTTCTCTCTATTTCTCCAGGCCACAGAAAATGACGGTAGAAGATAATGGTTGTTCATGAAGTGATAATTGTCTAGAAACTTGATACAACATTTTATTGAACTAAATGTCCAAGCTTCGTCATATTAACTCCTGGGTGACTATGGGCACTAGAAAACCAAAATGATGCCTTTAACCATGTTAAGTCAACTATACTCCCATTCTTAACCTTCCTATTGTCAAAATTTTTAATTACAGGAGAAACTGCAGAAACTATTCAAACTTCTACAGAACCATGCAGCATTAGGAAGTCAAGGGGCTTATGTGATGAGGTGACATGTTTTGATTGCAACAATGTAAGGGAGGGAAAAACGCAGTCTACGAGGGGGACTTTCTTGGTATGCACTCACACAGAATAACATGGTTGTGCCAATAAGCTTCTCAGTTTTTCAGTCTGTTTTTAATTAATGAATGCTTGTATGACTAGATTCCATGTCGAACTGCAACAAGAGGACGCTTTCCTCTAAATGGCACCTATTTTCAAATCAATGAGGTGACAACTTGACTTAGGAGTGTATTTTGTTAATATTATTTTATCCATGCTGAAGTAGTTTTGCCAATCATTAGTATTGCTGAAAAAAATCTTGCATATCAGAAAAGGGCTTGATCAACGGAAATTAATTAAGAAATGTCACATAACAGAGGGTGAGGACTTGAAAATTCGAAATGCTTGCAATTGAGGGGGAAAATATGTATTAATAACTTTTTTTCCTGTTATTCAGGTATTTGCCGACGATGAAACTAGCAGGCAGCCAATTGATGTTCCTAGAAATTTGCTGTGGAACCTACAGCGAAGAATGGTTCATTTTGGTTCAACTATTACCACATTATCAAGAGGTGTGTAATTGCTTAAACAGTATATTATCGATAATTGGAATGTCTGTATTATGGATCAGTTTGTAACTACTATCACTTACTGATGAACCTGTAATAAATGTCTTGTGAGTTTCCACTTCGATCATGTGTTCAGAACACTTACTTTCCCTTACCTTTTCACATGTATGATGTGGTGCTAAAATACTGTAATTCTATAGCAATAGCCAGTAACTTAACTTTTGAATCTCAGGTTTCTCTCGCGAAGAAGTCCGTAACCTCTTTTCTAAAGGTAATTAACTGTTAAGTGTTTTACTTTTTCCCCATCTTTAAACAACCTTGTCCACTCTCTTCTTCATGTCCTGTCTGTAGATTATATTTGCTTGAGAGGATTTGACCGAAGCATAAGATTTCCAAAGCCTCTATGCCCAAGATTTCATTGTCCAGTACATAAGATGAAGTCTACCAAGCCAAGGAAGTCTTCTGGGAATGATAATGGATAGCAAAACTATATTGGTTGTAAATGGTCTTTAATCGGTTCCGAAAACAAATTTATTCCTGTCAGGCTCAAATCTGTTTCTGAACCAAATAAACTAAAACTGATTAAACATCAAGGAACACCTATAACTGATTACAAGTCAATCACCGGGCAGGGAAAGCTCCAAGTTTGGTTGTAGACTCAAATTGGATTGTCATTGGCAATCGGACTCCCCTCCTATTGACCTCGTCGTAGGCTCATTAACTGCCTGTCCCTACTCTTCATCGAGTCAAATTTCGCTTCATCGCTGCTAAGGGCCAGCATGATATCTGGCACAGGTATACCCCGGAATGTCACTTCTTTTTGAGATGAGCAGCAATGAGATAGAATTTCTTTGTAGTTGTCATGTCTTAATGAAGTCATTTTAGATTATCATTTTTTTAGCTGTTTAGATTACCATGTCTTAATGAAGTTACTTCTTTGAGATGAGCAGCCCAATTCGTGTTTGGATAATCTGTATTGTAGCTGCAGTTGATTGTCATTTTATTCTGGGCTTTGATGGGTTTAATAGAATAGGGTGAATTTGATTTGGGTAAAAGATAGAGGATGATGATGAGTTTTCTGGGTTATGTTGGTTTGTGAGATAATGCTGTTGGTATTGTATTGGTGCTGTTCTTTGTGACTCCCAATTGATCATCCTGCGGCATTTAACACAATGTGATATCTTTTAGGACAAATAGTTCTGCGAGGTATGTACTATGCATCCTATGGATCTTCTTGATTGAGCTTCATCAACCATTATCATCCACTTCGATCTTGAATTGTTTTGTGGTCAAGAATATAATTGTCATCACAATGTTAACATGCTGGAAAAAATTAGCTTTTTTTGAGTGTGCTATGTCATCGACTGTCAAACAATGAGCATGGAAATAACTAATTGACTTAAAACTAGTAGAAGCGTATGTACCTTTGCCATTAAAACAATTAAATGACCTTGCCCTAGCTGCTGCATGTTTCTTCATGTGCGTACCCATATTGTGGATTGATTTCTTATTGTTGGTTTTGTAAGAAATTGTTAGCAAGCAATGGGAATAGAGATTGCCAAGTATGCATAGGTGAGGAGTTGATGAAAATGGAGTCATTGTTCTGTTTGAACTTTGATATACACTTGCATGTATATTTCCGTGTTTGAAGCATGTATTGAATTGAAAATTTGATGGTTATTGCATGCAGGAATTCATGATGAATAGATGAAGATTGTGGCAGATCATATTATATTCCGATGGCTGCCATTGTTTAACAGCTCAATTTTGCTGAATTCATTTTATTGTGTTTGCTTGTATACTTGTAGATCATTTCTGATAATATGTTTTGGACTTGTGTAAGCTCTCTTCTTATTGGTCAGGAGTTGTTTCTTCTAATAAACCTCGTGTTTTGAATGACTACCAACAGTTGCATCGCCATTACTAGTTGGCATTTTTATCTTCTCGTAGCTAAATCTGGCGCCAGCAAAATGGCATATTAGGTGTGGCTTTTGCAATTTTGTTGGATGCAATTACTCGTTCTTCATTGGTGTTACGTATTTGCGTTCTCATCCCATTTTAGTCGTTTGCATTTTGTCTCTAATATCAAAGATATGTTATAGCATATACTGTATATTGTTCAGTTATAATAGAAAATATTGTATATATTTTTTAAAAAAATTGTAATAAGAATAATAATAATTTGAGAAGCGTTGAGGTGAGCTTAGGATAGAAAATTTTTTTGCCCCGAACTTTGATCTTCGCTATCCGATTATAAGGATGACTTAAATTTATTGTTTAAAAAAATTAAATTTTTATCTATCCGATTATAAGGACGGTTTAGATTTATTATTAAAAAAACCGTCGTCGAGAGGTCGTGATGTATGTGCTAACCAAATCTAGTTGCGGTCGGATTGGGCTGTGCGGCCAAAATTCGAATTTTTTTTTTTGTGTTGCCGAATTTGGCAGCCACCGGCAAGGTTTGGCTGCCGCCAGCTGGATTTGGCATTCTCTCGACCAAATCTGATCAAGGGACGGCTACGTCTTACTTGTGGTAGCCAGACTTGGTTGCGCAGCGAAAAAAGAACTAAAATTTATGTGGTGGTAGCCCTACTGGGGCGCCCCTCCTCCCAACTCCCCTTCGACTTTGTTGTCCTGCTACCCCAAGGGGTGTTTGTGGTGGGGCGGGGCCGTGTGCGGCAGGAAAGTGTGGAGGAGAGGTGTTTGCGATGGGGCGATAGGGTCAAGGTGGCGTGCGGCAGGGAGGCGGCCCGAGTAGGACGGCGGGGTTGAGGTAGAGTGTGGGGGGCAGCGGCTATCGTGGGACAGCGGCCACTGGCGTGTGGAGGTTTAGTTTTTTTTTTTTAAATAGATATGAGTTGTCCTTGTAATCGAACAACCCAAATCAAAGTTCATGGCAAAAAATATTGCTACCCCGGACTAACGAACTCTTTACCCTAATAATTATTATTTTTATTTTGCATGGGATGGTCGTGACCTTGCTCGCTACATGCAACCTGTACACTAGCAAACCCAATCTGGTCCGACCTTGAGTGCGTAACCTAGCCTGACCCGATTGAAAGTAAAACAATCTGGTCCGGTTCAATTTATTTCCAGCCCACTGGCTTTTAACATTTACGATGTATTGAAATGGTTTTTTTTCTAATTTGAAGAGACCAATTTTAGGCAGTAAAGGTGACGAACAATCCGCTTTATTTAAAAAATATTAAAACAGTGGATTGTGTAGATTAACTCATAGTTTTACATTGAACCAGTGGAATCACATAAAAGATAGCGTGTGTTGTGTTGTGGTTAATTTTTACGTTTTTTCGAGCACTTATCCCGGGATTACACTGTAAAAAACCGCTAATTAATCTTCACTTATAATTAACAATCCATTAAAATTTTAATACTTCATCTATTTATGAATAGAGAAAACCCGCGAACTTTGTAAAGGCCCATCCCCCTACTATTTAAACCACTCTATTCATTTAGTCTTTCAATCCTCACCTTCGCTGCCTTCTTCTTCCATCCTCACCTTCTTCTTCTTCGTCTCCTTTCACGTCAGTCTCTGCAGTCAAGGTTGAATGATGGCGCTTTCTTGTCGAGCAATGACGTTGGAGACGCAGGGTGCAATGCCCCATGCATTTGATCCGAGGTACGAGTTTGATGCGCCTCAGTTTTTCGATTTCGACGTCCGAGAGTCGGAGGACGAGATGAGGGCCGCCCAGCTCTGGTTCGACGGGGATCACGTCTATGCTCCTTCGCGTATGTCTCTCCCTTGCAGTGTCGGAATGTTTTTGACCCAGTCCTAATTCTGTTTTGTTTTTCGTGCAGCGTTCATAATGAAGATCAAGAAAGAGATTTTGGTGCAACTCGGGATTCAAGAGGGAAGCGGCTCAAAAGATGGAGTCGAATGTTGTTCGACAGGAGATGCGAATTCAGAAAAACTGGCAATGGTGGGAACTGCACATCGTGAAGAACCGGTGAAGAAAAATGTTGCATTTATGGTCTTGGTTTTTGTTTACTTCTAAAGAAAGAGGTGTTAAGGTTGGAGTATCATGATTGCAGGTTGTTCTTGATCATGCCTGTGCACCAATGTGTGAAGACGATAAACACAGGTTTGGCTACTTTTCTTGATGAAGGTTTTTGGAAGGGAGGTATTAAATGGTAATTGTTGTTGTATATCTTAATATTTTTTTGTGATTTTTGTAGTTTCTCGCAAGATGAATCTCATGCTAAAGACGCCACCAATGAATTGACCAAGAGCAATCATAAGTCATTGTCTAGTGCTAACAAAGGTGAAGAGATTATATTTTGTTTTGCATCAAATAAATATCTTTTGGTTGCAATTTAACTAAGAACTAGTAAACTCTAAATTTTATTATTGGATCTGTACAGAAATGTGCACCCCTAAACTAGCGAACCGAACACCACTTCAATGCAATATGAAGATACCGAAGGAGAA
>JAURVB010011677.1:0-13255 GCA_033002965.1 Piper betle | reverse complement strand
CTATAATTGTAATTTTTCCTTAGATAAGCTGAAATCAAACAATCTTGATTAGTCCACATACCCATGTTGGGATCAAGCTCAATGTAGTTCTATACGCTCTCAGGTCATTCTGAGATTAGGTGGTCTCCCAGGTCATTCTGAGATTAGTCATTATTGGCTGTCAGGTCCATTCTGACATATCCATTTTGACTGTCAAGTCCATTCTGACATATCCATTATTGGCGGTCAGGTCCATTCTGACATTTCCATTATTAGCTGTCAGGTCCATTCTGACATGTCCATTTTTGGCTGTCACGTCCATTCTGACCTATCCATTTTTGGTTGTTAGGTCCATTCTGACATATCCATTTTTGGCTGCAAGGTCCATTCTGACATATCCATTTTTGGCTGTCAGGTCCATTCTGACATATCCATTTTTGGCTGTCAGGTCCATTCTGACATATCCATTATTGGCTGTCAGGTCCATTATGACATGTCCATTATTGACTGTTAGGTCCATTCTGACATATCCATTATTGGCTGTTAGGTCCATTCTGACATTTCCATTATTGACTGTCAAGTCCATTCTGACATATCTATTAATAAAACACAAAACAAACACCCGACCCCAAAGACTCGCTGCAGTTCATACCAAGCAGTCGACAGGAAACCCATGCATGAGACGCTAGGGATCTGGCAACTTAACAAAGGCGTCTCCAACAAAACTTTGCATGCAAGAATCCAAATGGAAACAAATAATTTGTGGAATGAAATACTCACAGAGTAATGGGTAGGTCGTCTGGGACGGAGATGATCGATGAAATACTCCCTCCTCCTGCATACATATATACTTCAAGCATTCCCTCCATTAAATTCTCATACCCCATCATCTATTTGTATTTCCTAGGTTCAACGAGCCCCTTCATTAAATTCTCATACCCCATCATCCATTGGTATTTCTTAGGTTCAACGAGCCCCTTCATTAAATTCTCACACCCCATCATTCATTAATGAATAGGTATTTTCTAGGTGACCTTAAGTCGAACCATGATCGGTCGACTTGGTAACCAACCATATCAGTTCATCTATATTTATTTCATAATATTTAGGTTCGAGTCTTGTAATAAAAATCATGGTTTTTACAATAATGTTATGGAAAGAGAAAGATATGAAAAGGGACGCTACCGCCCAAGGGCCATGACTCCCATTATTGCCCTTGTGAGAGTTCTTGAGGAAGTATATAAGATTTTTATTCAACAGGAGGGTTAGCTATCCGATGTCAGATTGATATTTGGTATCTTCTGGACCGGTAACAATCGTTACTAACGGTTTTGTATATTTATGTAGGTGAGAAGGAAGAAGTACAGTAATGTCGGGACTACAACGGAGCAACACGAAACCACGCACACATGTACCTGCCATGTGTAATGTATAATGATGGTGTGTTGATGTTGTGTGAATGATAATCTTGTTTTGTTATGCCTTGATAAACTGCCTTGATAAACTGTCTCTTCATTGATTTTTCGATATTCAATACACAGCCGATGTGATCCATCATTCTTCTTCACAAAAAGAACAGGGGATCCCCTGGGTGAAATACTTGCTCTGATGAAGCCTACCGGCGAAAACTCTTCTAGTTGCTCTGATGGAAGCACGGTTTCCATCATTCTTCTTCACCACTTGTCAAACTACCAGTGGCACTGGGTTTGGACGTTCTCCTTGCTCGCCCGGGTCTGCTAACCCTGTCCACCCTTGGGCACTCCCCTGACCACCATCTGGGGTGATTCTGGGACCCGCTACTGAGTTTGAGGCTCCATGCCCTGCTACCACTCCCGGTTACCGCTGAATAATATTTTGAATCACAGAGTTTGTATTTTCTGAAGCCTGTGTTAGTCCCTGTATAGCCGTCAGGATCTGAGCCAATACAGTCTCGATGTTCGCATTGGGCGGAGTAGCTCGGTTTGACTGTCTACGAGTGCCTGCCATCTAAAATGTCGAACCACCATGGTTCATTAGTATATATATATATATATATATATATATTTCACTTAAGTTTATTACTAGCAAATGAATTAGTTAATTAGTAACACAACACAGTGGGAAAAGATAATTATTGGACTTTTCAACAAGGTTATTGAACTTGTGGAAACCGTGCTCTAATACAACTGTCACGACCCGCCCAAACCGGACCGGGTGCTCTAATAACCGTTCCGCAGTCTTGGATCCGTTTCCCATAGCCACATTTAGAACAAAAGAGAATAATAAGGAAATCCAACTTTATTATCGATTCACCATACCTAGGTTGGTAAAGAACCACCAACCGCACTTCTATTCCTTAGTCCCAAAGCTGCTCACCTGCGGAGGAAATTCCGCGTTAGTGATAAAACCACTAAGCCGCAGAATTAAATGAAACAAGTCAATAAAATCCCTATTATCATTTCACTCGTTATTATTATTATTATTACACAAGCAAAGAGTAATTATCCCTCAGGTCATTCTAAGATTAGTAATTTGTCTCTCAAGTCATTCTGAGATTAGTAAGAGTCGACTCCCAGGTCATGCTGAGATCAGAAACGTCTCCCGCTCATCCTGAGATTAGGTGGTCTCTCAATTCATCTTGAGATTAGTCATGGTCTCCCAATTCATTCTGAGATTTAAAAATGTCTCGTGCTCATTCTGAGATTAAAAATCGACTCCAGCTCATTCTGAGATTAGGTGGTCTCCCAATTCATTTTGAGATTATTCATGGTCCCCAATTCATCTTGAGGTTAAAATCGTCTCCAGCTCATTCTGAGATTAGACAATTGTCTCCCAGCTCATTGAGATTAGGAAACCTCCCGATCATTTGAGATTAGGTGGTCTCCCAATTCATTTTGAGATTAGTCATGGTCCCCCAATTCTTCTTGAGGTTAAAATTGTCTCCCAGCTCATTCAGAGATTAATGCCGATAAGGCTACCAATTTAGGAAAATACAACATTTCATATTTGTTATACCAGTTTCGGAAAATATTACATTTCAAATAATTATACAGACAATTTAACATTTCAAATAATTATACAGACAATATAACATTTTAAATAAATATACGGACACACATATTATTTTTAAAGGTGCGGCCCTGTGTCAGATTGAGTCAATTCCTTAACCCCGATTGCATTATAACGCATGGTGGTCAAATCTGGGTTCAGGCTGACTAGGGCTGCCAACAAGGGAAAGTACAACATTTCAAATGATTATACGGACCTGGGTATTTCGAACTTGCAAGCTGCGACCAATGATCCTAATCTGAAGGAGAATATAAAATTATATATAAGTATAATTTTATTCGAGTAGGGATGCATGCAACTAAATATCTAATATATATATCATTTCCAAAAATGTTAAATATTAAATTATCAACAAATCTAGTGAGATAATTAATTATTCATGTGACATAATCATGTAAATCCTACTTCACATTTTAAATTAATTATCTAAATCATAATTAATACCTAACAATTGATAAAATAATTTTACTAATAACATGTTTTTAATTTTCTTTTGCGCTGATAATTATTTAACCCCGATCTTGATAATTTAGTTGACGGTTATAATTTTTAATCGCTACTGTTATTTACAACAATTTAATTAATTAAGTTGTACAATTAAATTAATTAAAATAATTTGTATTATTCAAAAATATTATTAATACAATTATTTTAAATTATTTGACTAAATAAAGTTTAAAACTTTATTTATTTTCATTATACTATTTAGGTTCGACGCTAGTGATTGCTACCCGCTAGTATTTTAATAACCTATTTTCTACATTATTGACTTGTTATTAAAATAATCACTTTATTTACCTAATATTAAATTTAATATGGTAAAGGTAAAATCTTTATTTTATTAATTACTTATAACCCTCCGGTTTAATTGAATCACTTGAATTACTGCCGATTAATTATCGACCATTTATCGTTACTGTGTTTTTATTAATCGTGGCGTTTTCATATAATAATCAGTTAGTTTAGTAACTTTACCCATAACCCATTAAAGTAATTATTTTTAAAGATTTATTACGAGTTTGAATTATTTTTAACTCGAGTCGGTCTCGTGTCAGGAGTTACTTAAGAGTTGGTATTATTATTTAACTCGAGTTGTGTCAAGTCAAGCATTATTTACAAGATTGCTACCCAAGGTATTTTTTCCTTCTTCTTCTTTGGCATGCTCTGTTCCTGACTCCAGGCGCCCTCTAGCCGCCACCGCTGCCGACCATCTCCGGCCGCCGTCCATCGTCGTCGACCAGCTCCTGCCATGCCCGCCCCGGCCAACTCTGGCTGTCTTCCAGCCGCGGCGACGCCGCATCGCCTTCCTAGCGTCCCGCTCGAGTCGGCGATTCCCCGCCGGCAAGCGTCTCCGCATTAATTGGGTGGTCGCCTCGACAGCCTCGACCACCTATGTACCCTCCCTGGCCATATTGGAACCCGTCGCCACCCAAGACGGCCAAATTTCTTCCACCACCGCCGTCTCCCCTGTTTTGCCGCCCCTACTGTTTTTGGCCATTTACCACCCCAGTCCGACATCCACACACATGACATCGACTCTACACTGATCGACAAAGAGAGTAGGATCATCTTCCGACGTCGGAACGACCCTACCACCGATTCCCCGGCGACCTTGCCTGTGCTTCCCCATCTCAGCCGAAACAGAGGACTCGTCGGCCGAATTAAATTTTAATTTCCGTTTAGTTTCTTTCTTATTGATTTTAAACTTTAATCGTCACGATTATAAAGCTTATTCTCAAATTAAAATATGCATGCAAGAAAATTAAGAAGAGGGAGATAGGAAGAATACCTAAGTAAGGAAGAAGACATGCCGGAAAGGAAGAGGAGAAGAGAATGCGAATGAAGGCTAGGGTGGAGGACGTCCTTTATAAAATGAAATGACGGCTAGGGTTTGTGGATACACACCAACACCCGTATTTTATTCCTTAAACAGGGTAACCGGGTAAAGAATAAAATATTTAACCGGGTAGACTTAACCGGGTAGAGAATATAATATAATTAATATTAATTCTCTAACGTTCGAACCTTCCCTGCCCGAGTCGAATATAATAAATTTTTTGTTCCACGGTCTTTACAAAACATAACATTCCAGAACATGAATTGTAATAGTACAAATAAGTCTAGAATTTATAAATCATAAAAATAAAACCTGTTCTGATAGCATATGACAGTATATAAAATAACCGTCCCACAGTCTCAGACCGTTTCCCATAGCCACAATTATAATATAAGAGGGTAAAGGGAAGTCCAATTTATTATCGATTCACCATACCTACGTTGGTAAATGAACCACCACCTACTATTCTATTCTTCAATCCAAAGCTGCTCACCTGCGGAGGCAATTCCGCATTAGTGATAAAACCACTAAGTCGCATAATTAAATGAAACAAGTCAATAAAATCCCTATTATCGTTTCAAGAGTCTTTTGGTTGTTATGAGCCTATGTCGAGCTTGTTATATGCTGGGAGGGGTGCCCTCCCCATCCAACTACCATCCCATGCATGCGCAAACACGCTACATGGCCCACGGCTTGTAGTTACCAATATTTGTCATTGACTCACCCATTTGGTATCACAAGTGCATAATGTGCCTACTCGCGCCACTGCACCCTATCACCCCTTTCGGCCTGGGGGCAGGTATTCAATCTTTTAGGGGGTGCTGCCCTGCTGAATTGAGTTAACCTCGGTTGCGTTCCAGCGTATGGTGGTCAGGATACTCAAGTTGACCAAAACTCCCACATAGTAATTTTAAAGGTGCGGCCACGTGTCGGAATGAGTCAATTCCTTGGCCCCGATTGCATTTCAGCGCATGGTGGTCGGAATATAGGCTCATGCCGACTAGGCTGCCAACAAGGAAAAATAAAACATTTCAAATAATTATACGGACCTATATAGTTTGAAAGTGAACTCGTAACTGTGACCAACGATGCTAATCTAAATTAGAACATAAAATTATACATAAGTATAATTTTATTCGAGTAGCAATGCATGCAACTAAATGACTAATATATATATCACTTTTAAAATTCAACAATATTAAATATTAAATTATTCATGTTATATAATCATTTAAATCCTACTTTACATTTTAAATTTATTATCTAAATTATAATTCACACTTCACTGATGATAAAGTAATTGTTAACTTATAAACAAGTATTTAATTTTCCTTTGCGCTGATAATTACTTAACCCTGTTACTAATACGAATTATTTTCCAAGATATTACTAATACAATTATTTTCAAAGATATTACTAATTCAATTATTTTCAATTATTCAACTCAATAAAGTTTTGAACTTTATTTATTTTTATAATGCTATTTAGGTTCAATGCTTGTGATTTCTACCCGATTATAGTTTAATAACCCATTTTCTACCTTACTTATTGATTATTAAAATAATTACTTTATTTACCTAATATTAAATTTAATAATGTAAAGGTAAAATATTTATTCTATTAATTACTGATAATCCTCCGATTTAATTTAATAGCTTGTAGTACACTGATTAATTATCGACTTTTTATCATTACCGTGATTATATTACTTATGTCCATGTTGATTTCGTCCAATAATTATTTAGTTTAGTAATTTTATCCCATAACCCATTAGAATAATTATTTTTGAAGATTTATTACGGGTTAATATTATTTTAACTCGAGCCGTATCAAGTCAACCTATATTTACAAAACTGTCATCTTCTTCTTCTCCAACGTCCTTCTTCTCCTACCTTCTTCTTTACCCCAGAAAACAGGTGCTGGCATCTTCTTCTTCAATCCAAAACCAAATCACTTCCTTTCCTAACGCGCTTCCCTTCCCTAGCAATCCAATTGGAAGCATAAAGCTCGTGCTTTACAGCAACTATCTACGTCCAAACTCTGTTCTGCACCAAGACACGGCTCCTGGCCAGAAGCACCATCGGGACTGCAAGGTGATCTCTGTCCGGCTAGCAGCACCACCGGGAACTCTTCCCTTCTCCCTGCACGACAACCCAACATCAAGGCCAAGTGCTGTGAGCATGCACGGCATGAGCCTTGGCCTACAAACTGGTATAGGTGTCAGGAATCCGCGTTCATCCTTGAAATTCTGCCCACAAACCGTTGTAACTCCACCACCCATCGGCAGCAACGGTCTAGGCGAGCTATCCATTCGACTCAGCAGCCAGAGAGGTCGTCGGGGTTGTGAGCGGCTGCCTTGCAATTGTTTACAGTCACCCATCCTTGCCCAAATTCTTGCACTCGTCGGCCATGGTGAATTTCAGTTTATAGTTTAGTTTTAGTTGTTTTTTGTTGATTTCAGACTTTATTTCTCATGTTTATCAAGATTTTTAGCAATAAAAAGAATATGCAAGCGAGAAAATTAAGAAGAGGGAGATAGGAAGGATACCCAAGCTCAGAGGAAGAAGTCGGCACCGATAAGGACAATCTTCCCAACTTACAAATATTTCGTCACCAAAATATTATAACAGCAACAGAATAATCATGATTAACTTTATCTTCGGGATTAGTTCATGCTAATACAATTACAAGATTTTTAGGCCACGAATAGAATGGGGTATTTCCATGCCATTTCTTGTTCAGTCTCCCATGTGGCTTCCTCTGACCCCTGACTTTTCCACAATACTTTTACCAAAGGAATTTCCTTGTTCCTGAGTGTCTTTATTTCTCTTGCCAGGATGCGAATCAGCTTTTCCTCATAGCTTAAATTTGATTGTAGCTCTAAGTCTTCAAAATTTGTGATTATATGATCTTCATCTCGTACATATTTCTTTAGCATTAACACAAGGAAAATATTGTGTACTCCAACTAGGCTTGGTGGTAATGCAAGTCTATATGCACAATTTCCAACTCGATCCAGGATTGGGAATGGTCCTATGAATCTTGGCTTCAACTTCCCTGATATTCTGAATATGATCACCCCCTTCCTAGGAGATGTCTTAAGGTACACAAACTCCCCAACTTGGAACTCTAGTTCCCTACTTCGAGTATTAGCATAACTCTTCTGTCGATCCTAAGCTGCCTTAAGCCTTTGCTGAATGACTTCCACCTTTTCAGGTGCTTCTCTCATCATCTCTGGGCTTGACTATAACTGCTTCAGTAGACTCAAGCCAGCACGATGGAGATCTACAGGGCTCTACCATATAAGGCTTCAAATGGTGCCATCCCTATACTGGCTTGGTAAGAGTTATTGTAGGTAAATTAAGTCAAGGCTAAATGTTTCTCCCAGTCAATTCCCCAGTCAAGAATGCAAGCTCTTATCATATCTTCCAATCTTTGAATAGTCCTCTCACTCTGACCATCAATTTGGGGATTATATGTTGTACTCGGCTTGGTCCCCAGGGCTTTTGGAAAGCTTCCCAGAATTGTGAGGTGAATAGGGGATCTCGGTCGGAGACTATATCCTTGGAATCCCATGCAACTTGACAATATTGTCGACATACAATCCTGCCAAGTATTTTGCAGTTCTTATTGATTACGTTGGGATGAAGTGAGCTTTCTTAGTTAGTTGGTCCACAACCACCCATATGGAGTCATGCTTCTTCTGAGTCCTTGGGAGCTTTGCAAAAAAATCGCATGTGACACTCTCCGATTTCCAGGTCGGTATTTCTAAAGGTTGCAATAGACCTCCAGGTAGTTGATGTTGGGCTTTGATCAGTTGGCAAGTCTTACATTTGGAGACAAAATCCACAACATCCTTCTCCATCCCAATCCACTAGTAGGTTCGCTTTAAATCCTGATACATTTTAGTAACTCCAGGGTGTATCGAGAACTTTGAGCGATGAGCCTCCTCCAAGATATTCTATCTGAGTGCATCATCCTTAGTTACTCACAGCCTTCCTATAAATCTGATCACACTATTGGAATCAGCTACACTAATCTTGTCCAACATTTTATTCAGCTCCTCATCACCCATTTGTGCTAGCTTAACACGGTCAACTAAATCATTGGAAATAACCAAATTTGCCAATAACCCAGTTAGTTCTTCCACAGGGTTGATAGCCACCACTTCTGCTGACATGCCCCAAAGTCTAGCTAGCTGCTGCTTTTATCCACCTTGCCCTTCCGACTCAACGCGTCTGCTACCACATTCGCCTTCCCTGGGTGGTATAAGATTTGGAAGTCAGTAGTCCTTCAAATATTCTATCCACCATCTTTGTCGAAAGGTAAGGTCATTCTGGGTGAAGATATACTTCAAACTCTGGTGGTCAATGAAGAATTCGAACTGGGCTCCATACAAGTAGTGTCTCCAAATCTTCAGTGTAAAAACCACTGCTGCCAGTTCCATGTCATGGGTTGCATAATTTTGCTCATGATTCTTCAATTGATGAGAGGCATACGCCACCACTTGTACCTCCCTGCATAAGGACACATCCTAAACCCAACAGGGACGCATCGTTGAAGACTACAAATCCTTCATTACTATAGGCAGTGTCAAGACTGAAGCAGTTGTTAGACTCTTCTTTAGAGACTCGAAACTCTCCTCGCACTTACTACTCCATTCGAAATTGACTCCCTTCCTTGTGAGTTTGGTCATCGGCGATGCTACTAAGGAGAAGTCTTTAATGAATTTCCTATAGTAACCTGCTAAACCGAGGAAGCTTCTGATGTCAACGACTGACTTGGGTTGTGGCCAATCAGTGACTGCTTTCACTTTTGATGGCCAATCATCCTCGAGTACCCTTTTATGCCTCAAGAACCTACTGGTAGCTTCCAGTGGGTGGCGGAATTGTAGCTGCTACTAGGTGGAATGGCAAGGGGGACGAAGGTGATGACGATCCTTTGAAATTGATACTGTAATGGAAGATTCAGAGGGTAAACGCCGGTTGTTCTTTGTTGACAACATCGAAGGTCAATTACAGTAGTTCTTGCTGCCGCACAGGCCACTACAGACCACCTTCTCACCGGAATTCACGGCGGCGACGTGCAGACGTGGGGAGAACGACCTTACTCCCTGCAACGTCCAAAGGTGGCCGAACTTCCTATTTTGATGCCCGCCTGAGGTTGTTGAATATCTGATTTGGAGCAAGGTGCAAGAAAGTGGTCATCTTGAGGTTGAAGAAGAAGGCCGTCAACTATTTTTGGTGCAAAGAAGGTAGGAGAAGAAGAGACTGGACGTTGGGGAAGAAAAAGGTGGCAGTTCTGTAAATATGGGTTGACTCGATACCGACTCATGCTAAAAAATAATACTTACTCGTAAATAATCTTTAAAAATAATCATTTTAATGGGTTATGGGTAAAGTTACTAAACTAATTAATTATTGTATGAAATCGCCACGAGTTAACTAATTAATGGGTTTTGTATGAAATCGGCACACAACAAACAATTAAATTAAATCTGATTGTTATAGGTGATAAAATAAAATAAAGATTTCACCTTTACCATATCAAAGTTAATATTAAGCAAATAAAGTGATTATTTTAATAATGAGTCAGTAATGTAGAAAATGGATTATTCAAATATAATTGTGTAAAAAAATCATAAGCGATAAACTTAAATAGCATAATGAAAATAAATAAAGTTTGAAACTTTTATTGAGTAGAATAATTTAAAATATTTGTATTAATAATATTTTTTAAATAAAATAATAAAAATTATTTTAAATAATTTAATTGTACAACTTAATTAATTAAATTTCTATGAATAAGGATAGCGATTAAAAATTATAACCGTAAACTAAATCATGAAGAACGTGGTTAAGTAATTATTATCTCAAAAGAAAATATACTAATAATAATAATTAAATACTTGTTTATAAATTAATAATTACTTTATCATTAGTGAAGTGTGAATTATGATTTAGATGATAAATTTAAAATGTAAAGTAGGATTTAAATGGTTATATCACATGAATAATTTCATATTTAATATTGTTTATTTTTAATAGTGATATATATATATTAGTCATTTAGTTGCATGCATTTCTACTTGCAGGTTCGCTTACAAACTATTCAGGTCCGTATAATTATTTAAAATGTTGTATTTTCCCTTCTTGGCAGCCCTGGTCAACCTGAGCGCAGATTCGACCACCATGCACCAAGTGCAATCGGGGTCAAGGAGTTAACTCAGTCCGACATGGGGCCGCACCCTTAAAATTACAATTTGGGAGTCTTGGTCGACTTGAGTATCTAACCACTATGCGCTGGAACGTAACCGGGGTCGACTCAATTCGACACAAGGCAGCACCCCATGAAAGATTGAACACCTGGCCCCATGCCGAAAGGGGTGACAGGGCGCAATGGCGTAAGACGACTCATTATGCACTTGTGAAACCGAGAGGGTGAGTCAATGGCTAATATCTGTAACTATAGGCCGTGTGCCACGTAGCGTGTGTGCGCATGCATGGCATGGTAGCTGGATGGGGTGGCCGCCCCTCTCAGCGTATAACGAGCTCGGCATAGGCTCATAACAACTAAAAGACTCTTGAAACGATAATAGGGATTTTATTGACTTCTTTTATTTAATTATGCGGCTTAGTGGTTTTATCGCTAACATGGAATTGCCACCGCAGGTGAGCAGCTTTGGATTGAAGAATAGAAGTGTGGTTAGTTGTTCTTTTGGCAACCTAGGTATGGTAAATCGATAATGAATTGGACTTCCTTTTTACCCACTTGTGTTATAATTGTGGCTATGGGAAACGGTCCGAGACTATGGGAGGGTTATTTTATATATTGTCATATGCTATCAGAACATGTTTTATCATGATGATTTATAAATTCTACACTTGTTTGCTATATTACAATTCATTTTCTAGAATGTTATTTTTACAAAAAATTATATTTTTAAGTAACACCCGGTCCGGTTCAGGCACATGGTGGTCAGATACTCAAGTCGACACAAGGCAGCACCCCCTTAAATATTGAACACCTGCCCCCATGCTAAAAGGGATGACAAGGCGCAATGGCAAGATGGCTCATTACACACTTGGGATACCGAGAGGGTGAGTCAATGGCAAATATCAGTAACTACAAGCCGTGGGCCACGTAACGCCTGTGCGCATGCATGGGATGGTAGCTGGATGTGGTGGCCACCCCTCCAAGCATATAACGAGCTTGGCATAGGCTCATGACAACTAAAAGACTCTTGAAATGATAATAGGGATTTTATTGACTTGTTTTATTTAATTATGCGGCTTAGTGGTTTTATCACTAACGCGGAATTGCCTCCGCAAGTGAGCTTTGGGCTGAGGACTAAAAGTGTGTTGGTGAATCTTTTACCAACCCAGGTTTGGTGAATTGATAATAAATTGGACTTCTTTTTTATTCTCTTGTGTTATAATTGTGGCTATGGGAAACAGTCCGAGACTGTGGGACAGTTATTTTATATATTGTCATATGCTAACAGAACATGTTTTATTTTTTTTATTATTTATAAATTCTTGACTTATTTGCTGTATTATGAATCATGTTATAGAATGTTATTGTTACATCAATTATATTTTTAGGTAACACCCGGTCCGGTTCGGGCGGGTCATTACAGGTGGTATCAGAGCAACCTGGTTACATGTTAGTTAGTTGGTTGGACAAGGGATGTTGGTTAGGCTACCGGTCACGGGACAAAATAAGATTGTGGGATGGGGCTAGCAATGGGCCAAATGTAGGAATTTCGGGGACGAAATTTCCTAAGGTGGGTGGATTGTGAGATCCCTCAACTTTGTCCCTTATGTAATACCTATTGGGAGAAGATCCTGTATATAAGTAAGAATAGACTATATATCTTTAACTTCGATTAACCATTTTAAAGAAATGACTTAGGCCCATTATGTTGCACTTTGGGCCGGGTCGTTACATATTTATATGAAAACCGTCAATAACGAATGTTATTGGTCCAAAAAATAACTAATAGAACCTGGAAAATGAGTATTCCATTACTGAAGAAAACATATAAAACTTCAAGATTGCCTCACACTAGGCGGTAAGCAAACATAATTAAGCATGTGCCGGCTCGCATGCATGGCTCATAATCATATTCATACATACAACGCTTATGCCTTCACATCTTCCATATCACCCGCCACGGTACTCGAGTGGCAAAAGGAACAGTTAACTTAGTGCCACAAATTCAAGAAATGTGTTGCATTACGCAATACCATCTTATACCGCACTACCTCATGGTTTGAAGGGAGTACTAGTATTGTAACACCTCGTTTTGGCTCACCCGTGAACATACCTGGAAATGTCACCAAGAAAAACAGGACAAACACAATAAATGAGAAATCCAGCAATACATGC
>JAURVB010011675.1:0-11300 GCA_033002965.1 Piper betle | reverse complement strand
TGACGCAGCACCGCCGGAAAGCCTCTCTTCTCCCCGCACAATAACCCACACCATCAAGGCCAAGCGTTGTGAGCATGCACAGGAGGAGCCCTGGCCGACACGAATTGATATGGATGCCTAACTTGACAAGCACCGAATGAACAATCCCAAACATGAAACTATCCCCCATAGCGTTGCCATTTATCCCATGCATCGCTACTACCAGCGATGATCCTCCAACAGTGAAGGAAAAACAACCCAACACAAAAAGTCGAGAGGAGTAGAAACCACAACAGTTTTTATCAACTATCATTCATCTATACATTTCAAAATATGCATGCATGGAAACTAAGAATAGGGAGATAGGGAGGATACCCAAACAAAGAGGAAGCTGGCTCCCGTAAGGAAGAGGAGAAGTAGATGGCTACGGTACGGGAGAAACACCCTAAAACGAAAATGCCGGCTTGGGTATGGGAAAACACCCCAACACCCGTATTTCATTTAACTAGGTAACTGGGTAAATAATAAAATATATTAATTAACCGGGTAGGATTAACTGGGTAGAGAATAAAATATAAATAATAATAAAAATTCTCCAACATTCGATCCTTCCCACACCGAGTCAAATATTTTATTTTATTTTATTATTTTTGTTTTTTCACAGTCTTTACATTAACTGTTAGTTTAATAAAGTCTGGCAAATCAAGTATAGCAGGATAGACATGACTAGGCAGTTGTGCTTAAGCCAATTTTAGGACATTTCCCTCCATGAAGAATGCGGCATCCGTAAAGTGCGCTTCCTCAAGAGCAAATAGGTTTCGTAACCCCCGGACTCAGACCTAACCTCCTTTACAGGGTGCAACTTTGATGCATTGGTGCCACGAAGATGACATGCATTGGTGGTCATGAGTCCATGGTTGCCGAAGAAGCATATGACACATTGGATCAACTTCTATAATGCGGAATATGTGTGGTAAACTAAAAGGACCAACAGAGATGTGTAAACACACCGTTCCCAATGACTCACATGGTACATGAGACATTGAATTGATTGTGGTATCATCTGGTAGGAGGTTCTTATAACGACCCACCCGAACCGGCCCAGCATTACTTAAAAATGTGTAATAGATGTTACGATTATATTCTAGAAGGGTAGGGTGGAGGGCGTCCTTCATAAAATAAAAATGACGGCTAGGGTATGTGGAAACACCCCAACACGTATTTCATTTAACCAGGTAACAGGGTAAAGAATAAAATAAAACATTTAACCAGGTAGAGAATATAATATAACAATAATATAATAATAATTATTTCTCCTACGTTCCATCCTTCCCCTACCAAGTCGAATATATATATAAATATATTTATTTCTCAGTCTTTACAATCTCCCCAACTTAGAAATGTTTCGTCCCCGAAATATTATAACGGCAACAGGACAATCATGATTAATTATTTCTTCGGTATCGGTTCATGCTAGTACAATTATAAGAATCTTATGCCACAAATAGGCTAGGGTACTTCCTTACCATTTCTTGTTCAGTCTCCCATGTGGCTTCCTCTGACCCCTGATTTTCCACAATACTTTTACCAAAGGAATTTCCTTGTTCCTGAGTGTCTTTATTTCTCTTGCCAGGATGCAGAATCGGCTTTTCCTCGTAGGTTAAATTTGATTGTAGCTCTAAGTCTTCAAAATTTGTGATTATATGATCTTCATCTCGTACATATTTCTTTAGCATTGACACATGGAAAACATTGTGTACTCCAGCTAGGCTTGGTGGCAATGCTAGTCTATATGCACAATTTCCAACTCGATCCAGGATTGGAAACGGTCCTATGAATCTTGGCTTCAACTTCCCTGATGTTCTAAATCTGATCACCCCCTTCCTAGGAGATGTCTTTAGGTACACAAACTCCCCAACTTGGAACTCTAGGTCCCTCCTTCGAGTATCAGCATAACTCTTATGTCGATCCTGAGCTGCCTTAAGCCTTTGCTGAATGAGTTTCACCTTTTCAGTTGCTTCCCTCACCATCTCTGGCCCGACTATAACTGCTTCGGTAGACTCCAGCCAGCACGATGGAGATCTGTAGGGCCTACCATATAAGGCTTCAAATGGTGCCATCCCTATACTGGCTTGGTAAGAGTTATTGTAGGTAAATTCAGCCAAGGCTAAGTGTTTCTCCCAGTCACCTCCCCAGTCAAGAATGCAAGCTCTTAACAAATCTTCCAAAGTTTGAATAGTCCTCTCACTCTGACCATCAGTTTGGGGATGATATGCTGTACTCAGCTTGATTTGGGTCCCATGGCTTTTTGGAAAGCTTCCCAGAAATGTGAGGTGAATAGGGGATCTCGATCAGAGACTATCTCCTTTGGAATCCCATGCAACTTGACAATATTGTCGACATACAATCCTGCCAGGTATTCCACAGTCCTCATTGATTTTGTGGGGATGAAGTGAGCTACCTTAGTTAGTCGGTCCACAATCACCCATATGGAGTCATGCTTCTTCTGAGTCCTTGGGAGCTTTGCAATAAAATCGCATGTGACACACTCCCATTTCCAAGTTGGTATTTCTAAAGGTTGCAATAGTCCTCCAGGTAGTTGATGTTGGGCTTTGATCTGTTGGCAAGTCTGACACTTGGAGACAAAATCCACAACATCCCTCTTCATCCCAATCCACCAGTAGGTTCGCTTTAAATCCTGATACATTTTAGTAACTCCAGGGTGTATCGAGAACTTTGAGCGATGAGCCTCCTCCAAGATATTCCGCCTCAGTGCATCATCCTTGGGTACACACAACCTTCCTCTAAATCTGATCACACTATTGGAATCAGCTACAATGTCAGGAGTCTTGTCCAACATTTCATTCAGCTCCTCATCACCCATTTGTGCTAGCTTAACATGATCAACTAAATCATTGGAAATAACCAAATTTGCCAGTAACCCTGTTAGTTGCTCCACAGGGTTGATAGCCACCACTTCTGCTGACATGGCCCAAAGTCTAGCTAGCTGCTGACCTTTGTCCACCTTGCCCTTCCGACTCAACGCGTTTGCTACCACATTCGCTTTCCCTGGATGGTATAAGATTTGGAAGTCGTAGTCCTTCAAATATTCTATCCACTGCCTCTGTCGAAGGTTAAGGTCATTCTGGGTGAAGATATACTTCAAACTCTGGTGGTCAGTGAAGACTTCGAACTGGGCTCCATACAAGTAGTGTCTCCAAATCTTCAGGGCAAAAACCACTGTTGCCAGTTCCAAGTCATGGGTTGCATAATTTTGCTCATGAATCTTCAATTGACGAGAGGCATAGGCCACCACTTTACCTTCCTGCATAAGGACACATCCTAAACCCAACAGGGACGCATCACTGAAGACTACAAATCCTTCATTACCATTTGGCAGGGTCAAGACTGAGTGCAGTTGTTAGACTCTTCTTTAGAGACTGGAAACTCTCCTCACACTTACTACTCCATTCGAACTTGACTCCCTTCCTTGTGAGTTTGGTCATCGGCGATGCTACTAAGGAGAAGTCTTTAATGAATTTCCTGTAGTAACCCGCTAAACCAAGAAAGCTTCTGATGTCAGTGACTGACTTGGGTTGTGGCCAATCAGTGACTGCTTTCACTTTTGATGGATCCACTGCAACTCTGACCTTTGAGATAATATGACCAAGGAAGTTTACCTCCTTCAACCAGAAGTCACACTTTGAGAACTTGGCGAACAGTTGATGTTCTCTCAGAACTTGAAGAGTAATGGACAGGTGCTTCACATGCTCTTCTTCATTATTTGAATAGACCAGAATGTCATCCACAAACACGATAATAAACTTGTCCAAGTATGCGTGAAATACTGTGTTCATGAGTGACATAAAGGCCGCTGGTGCATTTGTTAGACCAAAAGGCATGACCAGAAACTCATAATGTCCATACTGAGTTCGGAAAGCCATTTTCTGTATGTCTGACTCCTTTACTCACAACTGGTGATAACCAGACCGCAAGTCTATCTTAGAAAATACTCCGGCTATTTTTAGCTGATCAAACAAGTCATCAATCCTTGGTAAGGGGTACCGATTCTTGACTGTCACTTGATTGAGTTTGTCGATAGTCAATACATAGCCGAAGTGATCCATCTTTCTTCTTCACAAACAGAACAGGGGCTCCCCAGGGTGAAGTACTTGGTCGGATGAAACCTACCTGCAACAACTCTTCTAGTTGACTCTTTAACTCCTTGAGTTCTGCTGGAGCCATGCGGTATGGTGCTTTAGAAATTGGTGTTACTCCAGGTGCTAGGTCAATGGCGAACTCCACTGCCCGCTTAGGAGGTAACCCTAGAAGTTCGTCTGGGAATACATCGAGAAACTCTGCTACCACAGGAATCATGGACAACTCTTTGGGTTTTGACTCAGACTCAACTAAGTTAGCCAAAAAGGCTTTACAACCCTCACCAAACAACTCGACTGCCTCACCGATCCACACGATACAAGATGATGGATCATGCAATGACCCTTGGAAAATGACTCCCATCTCACAATTAGAAGGTTTTGTCACCACTCTCTTCCCTTTACAGTCAAGAAAAGCCTGGTGTGCAGACAACCAGTCCATTCCCAATAGTACATCATACCCTTTTACCCCATACATGATAAAGTTCCACACATAGGGTTTCCGTTGTATATCTAAGGATAGGTTAGTCACTCCGCAAAGTTGTGACTTCACCATCTCCCATTGCAGTAGTGACTCTATAGGACTTGGATAATGGGGATGCTTGGAGTCCTAACCTCTTGACTATTTGAGATGAAATGAATGAATGTGTACACCCCGAATCAAATAAAACATCCACAATGACTCCTTCGATTAGAATTTTACCTTGGACGGTGTGATCATCCTCCTCAATGTCGTCAACTTCAACTACATAGAGTTTCGCCTTCCCTTTGTCTGCCGGTTGTGCAGGTGTCGGGTAGCGAATAGGAGCTGGTGCCTTCCCTTTCTCAGGCTGCTCCTATTGTTGCTTCGGAGGCTGACGACACTCCCTCTGTATGTGTCCCGTCCTTCCACAGTTGTAGCACCTACGGGGCTCCTTGCATTTCCCTAAATGCATCTTGTTGCAATTTTGACATCGCCTCAACGGGATATCCTCAAACTTCCTTTTAAGGTTCCCCTCTATGTTCCCTCGGTAGTTCTGCTGCTGGTGTCCTAGCTGACCTGTTTTGGTTACTAACAGGGTTGGCATTTTTGTGCTGTGAAGTAACCTTTCCTTGCTTCTGTGCACGGTCATACTCGAACACCAATTCATGAGTAGTGGCTGAGTCGATCACCTCAGTTATCGTACTCCTTGGCGCTGTAGCAATCTTACCCCTCAATTCTGGCTTCAATCCCCAAAAGAATTTGTCAGCTCTAGCCTTATCAGTTGCCAGAATCCCAGGTGCAAAATGCTCCAGCTGTAAGAATTTCTTGGCATATTCCCAGACTGAATCCTCCCCCTGAACCAAATTGGCAAACTCAAGTGCTTTCTTCTGGACAACGGGCTCTGGAAAATATTGTCCATTGAAAGCTGCCACAAATTCTGCCCACGTGATGGAAGAAATCTCACGTCGATGGAATGTGGTTTTTCCATGGATTTCCACCAGTAAGATGCTTCCTCCTGAAGCATGCATGTTGCCAACCTCACTTGATGGCGGTGGGGCACAGACAGAGCCCTAAACGCTTTTTCGGTAATGTCTATCCAGCTCTCTGCCTTCATTGGATCGATCCCTCCAATAAATACTTCAGCTCCATTCTTCCTGAACTTTTCCACAGTGTAATGGTCACTATCATCAACAGCTGGCGACAACACTTGTCGGACTACTGGTGGCATTGGGTTTGGACGCTCCCCTTGCTCGCCCGGGTCTGCTAACCCTACCCGCCCTTGGGCACTTCCCTGACCACCGTCTAGGGTGATGCTGGGACCCGCTGCTGAGTTTGAGGCTCCATTCCTTGCTACCACTCCTGGTAACCGCTGAACAATATTTTGAACCACAAAATTTGTATTTTCCGAAGCCTGCGCTAGTCCCTGTATGGCCAGTCAGGATCTGGGCTGAACGAGAACATAAAATTATACATAAATATAATTTTATTCGAGGGTAGAAATGTATGTAACTAAATGACTAATATATATCATTATTAAAATTTGACAACATAAAGCATGCGACATTCAACAATCTTAAATATTAACTTACTCATGTGACATACTCAACTTAGTCCCACATCTAATACCTACTGGGAGAAGATCCTATTTATAAGTAGGAATGGACTATAAATCTTTAACTTGGGTTAATTTTAAAGAAATGACTTAGGCCTATTAGTTTGCATTTTTGGCTGGGTCATTACAGGTGGTATCGAGTACCTTGGTTACGTGTTAGATGGTGGCTGGACTAGGGACGTTGGCTAGGCTGCTCGTCACAGGCCAAAAAAGGTCGTGGGATGGGGCTAGCAATGGGCCAAATGTAGGAATTTCAGAGACAAAATTTCCTAAGTTGGGTGGATTGTGAGATCCCTCAACTTAGTCCCACATCTAATACCTACTAGGAGAAGATCCTATTTATAAGTGGGAATAGACTATAGATCTTTAACTTGGGTTAACCATTTTAAAGAAATGACTTAGGCCCATTAGTTTGCATTTTTGACTGGGTCGTTATAGGTGGTATCAGAGCAACCTGGTTACGTGTTAGATGGGTGGGCTGGACTAGGGACGTTGGCTAGGCTGTCAGTCACAGGCCAAAATAAGGTCGTGGGATGGGGCTAACAGTCGGCCAAATGTGGGAATTTCAGGGACAAAAATTTCCTCCTAAGTTGGGTGGATTGTGAGATTCCTCAACTCAGTCCCGCATGTAATACCTACTGGGAGAAGATCCTATTTATAAGTGGGAATAGACTATAGATCTTTAGCTTGGGTTGTTGTGAAACCCGTGACTCGAGTCAGAGTTTTACGGGAGTGAACCAGTCGGTTCAACCGTTGGTTCGAGTCGAGTCAGCTTCATGGACCGCGAGCTGAGTTGAGGCCAGCTGTGAGTTATGAGCGATGAGGGTCATGTATGCTCAAGTGTACGATGATAACGCCTGAAAGATGATGAAAAATGGGTTATCAAGTATATGGAGGTATACAGTATTGATTGTTATTTTTATTTTATCGTAGAATATTTTTAGGGCCGAATGACGAATTAGGACGCGTTGGATCATATTCAGGTGGGTTATTAGTTATAGAGCATGTCATTTGGATGTTGTTGTGTTTGTTTTATTTTATGGAATTTTTCCATATTTTTCTAGATTTTTTTTAGAATTTATTACGAACTAGTTATTATTTTGACTCGAGTAGGAATCGAGTCAATACTTATTTACGAAACTGCCACTACAACACTTCTTCTTCCTCCCGACACTTACCCTTCCAAACCCTAGCCGCGCCACCCACGGTCGTCGCCGCCGCCGCCGCTGCCGACGCCGCACTGCCGCCGATCAACGCCGCCCCGCCCCGCCGTGCAGTCGCCGTGCCGCCACGACCCACCCCGGCCACCATCTCGCCGCCACGACGTCGGAATCGCCCCACGAAACCGCCTCGGCCGTCGCCACTCCAAGCCGGATTCCGCCGCCGTTCGGTCGCCGCCGCCGCCGCTGTGACCCCGACGACCACCCCCTCGCCGTTGCCGACGTTTCCCCCATCATCCCGACCGCCGTCGAGGCCGGCCGGAGCCCCGATCGGAGCACGCCGCCACCGCCGCCCATTTTTGACGCCGCCGTCGACGGCCATCGCCGCCTCGGCTACCTTGTTTGACACCGCCATCGGACCAAGCTCGTCGAGCTGGTGCCGATAGACCCCCTGATTGCTCCGTCCCGAATCGTCGCCGGAAAACCGCCGGAATCCGCCGACACTCGCCGGAAAACCGCCGGAACCGCCGAAAAATTGGATTCGTGGGAAATTCGCCGGATCATCCGCCGAACGCACCTGGTCCAATCTGATCGGACTTCGGACGCCGCTAGGTGCCGAATTCGAGTTTCGAGCCACGAAACGGAAACCCTAGCCGTCGCCGATTTTCGACGACGCGAGGTATAATTTATTTTAATTTAATTATTTGAAAGTATTGATTATTAGAATTGCATGCTAGGATTGGTGAATTGTATGTTATAATAATATATATAAATGTAGATTTGATTAAGGATAAAATATGAAATTTGCTTGATTGAGTGGTGTTAAAAATGGAGGCTAAGAAATAAATTAGGGTAACTAGGTAATGATCATGATCTAATGCAAACTAGCCTAAGTAGGCTTGCTAGAATTGATATAGGTTGATGTGTGTTGATTGATGCGTGATTGTGTTGATTGTGTGTGCATGCTATAGGATGTGTGATTCATCATGCGGGCGTTAGTTTTTAGCTTGATTGTGTAGGTACGGTGTAGGAGCTCGCCGCCTAGGCGCGTGGACCCGTTTGGAGCTTCTACCAGGTCCGTTTAGGACTCGTTCTCTGTTTTACGCTACTCTATTGTATATTTGATTTATCATGTGCAGGACGAGTTAAGTGGCGTTTTATCGGATCCCACTTAACTCGGGCCATTTAGCCAACAGTTTTATTTCGGATTAATAACCCTCGAGGATGAGATCCCTCGAGTTTGTTTTCGAACTTCAGATCCAGCTCACGATGCCTTCGGGCCTATTGTATAAATCCCAACCCAGGCCTATATATGTATAGTTTTCGCGTTTTCGGTGAGAGATGGAATGAGGGTTACTTGCGGCCACGTCTTCAGATAGGGCGTGTGCTCGGAAGAGCGGGCTCTGGAGCTGGGGAGAACCCACTTCGTTCCCGAAGGATCCGGACAACTCCACCTTTGAGTTCCTCAAACCCGGAGAAGTGTGGAGGTTTACGGGTACTGCAATGCAGCGCATGTCTAGACTTGTGGTTCAAAGGGTACTGAAGGCGACTGCCTGAGAGTGCTCGGCCTTTGTGCTCAAGGCCAGGAGTAATATGGAAGGTGCAGAGGGCGGTAAGGAATGAAATTTGATGCGAGAAGCGATAGAGAAATGGCCAAGGTATGAGAATGAGAAAGAAAGGGGGACGCTGTCGACCCGAGGCGGCGACGACGGCTCCCATATGTGCCCTGATGAGAGTTCTTGAGGAAGTATATGGTTTTGATTCAACAGGAGAGTTTGCTCTCCTGTGCCAGATTGATATTAGTTATTTTCCGGGCCGGTAACACTCGTTACTGACGGTTTTTCTATATATATGTAGGTGAGGAATGCGAGCGATGAAAGCTGTCGGGACTGCGGAGGAGCAGCACGGAACCGCGCACACATGTACCTGCCGCGTGTAACGTATGTATAATGATGGTGTGTTATTGTTATGTAAATGATAATTTTGATGTGTTTGCGTGAATGAATTACTTGTTATGAAACGAACTGATAAATATGAATGAGTAGGGAGCCTTGGAGTTCAGACTCGGCTCGGGTAAAAACGAATGAGATAATGATTTAATGTCATGATAGATTGTTATGTGTTATCGTATTTTCATAAAATAGTATATATTTTCTTTTGGTTTTTCATTTGTTGTTTTGTCTTATTTTGCTTGTACATCATAGCATGCATGTAGGACTCCGTTAGAACCCAATCGTTCCCATTCATGCATTTCATATTTGCATCTCCATCTTGAGACGCCGAGAGTAGATCCGGGTCGGCTTAACCGAATCTAGTAGATTAACGAACGGTTCGGTCGCCGGTGACATTTCTGGGTCGGTTCACGGGTGAGCCGAAACGGGGTGTTACAGTTAACCATTTTAAAGAAATGGCTTACACCCATTAGTTTGCATTTTTGGTTGGGTCGTTACAACTGGGGACGTTGGCTAAGGCTATTGGTCACAGGCCGAGAAGGACTATGCTGAGGCTAGTAATGGGCCAATTGTAAGAATTTTGGGGTGAAAAGTGGGACACATTGTCATCCATATGGCACAGGTATGCTATACAACCCATACTACCTAGATAATACCTCTAATTGTAAAGGTGCCTCATATACGCTCATTGGTTAAGTGTCACGTGCACCTAGCCTGACATATAAGTGGCACACCATCCCATACGGGTGTTATGCTTTAACACACTTCTAAAATGTTCTCTAACTCAATAGAAGCTTGTTAATATACTAAAGATATGTTTCCATAAATCAATTAACTGCACCATACCTCGGGGTCTCATATTCCTTCTAAAGGTTCCCTTTTAATTCACCCTTCTACTTACTACTTGTTTTGGATCTAGAAGTTAGTCACCTCAATCCCCACTAAGGAAATTTTTAGTTTTCAACTCTTTAAAAACAACCCCTTATTGTTAATAGTATCGGCATTACTACATCTCTTTCTTCTTACCTTTATTTATTTATTTATTTGCAATAAAAAGGTACATAATTATGCATAACGCATGATAAAAGCATCCTATCAACTTCTTCTACATTATTTTCAAATTATTTAACAATTATCTAAATTTTAGTATCATCTACCAGTCATTCTTCTTTAGTGTCTTCAACTTCAACTGCATAGAGCTTCGCCTTCCCCTAGTCTACCGGTTGGGCATGTGTTGGCTGGCAAATAGGAGTTGGTACCTTACCCTTCTTGGGCTGCTCCTCCTGTTGCTTCGGAGGGTGATGACACTTCATTTGTAAGTGTCTCGTACTCCCACAGTTGTAGCACCTACGGGGCACCCAGCATCTCCCTGAATGCATCTTGTTGTAGTTAGGGGACCATCTCAACTAGGTATCCTCATGCTTCCTTTTAAGGTTCACCTCTGTGTTACCCTAGTGGCTCTGCTATTGGTGTTCTGCTGGCCTATTTTGGTTACTGAGAGGGTTGGCATTGTAACACCCTGATTTCGGCTCACCTAAGAACCGAATCAGAAATGTTATGATCGAGTCGAGTCATATTTAATATTGTTGGTTAGTAAGACTCAATTGATAAAATAGATAAAAATAACCCTCTTGGTGTTATGAGAATGAAAAGCATTGTCAAATAAGCATCAAAACACATTAAATATAAATAAATGCAAGAAAGTAAATACTGTGTTGAGCTCAAGTGTGCATAGTGTTTATCTGTTCTCCCACCAAAGTCACACAGGATTTACATGACCTACATATATTGTATGAAAACCGTCAGTAATGAATGTTACTGGTTCGAAAAAGAACTAATACAGTCTAGCAAATGGGTATTCCATTACCCATTAAAACTTATAAAACTTTAATATAGCCTCACGCTGGGCGATAAACAAACATACTTAAGCAATTGCCAACTCGCATACACGACTCATAATCATATTCATACATACAT
>JAURVB010011674.1:0-14710 GCA_033002965.1 Piper betle | reverse complement strand
TATATATATATATATATATATATATATATATATCATTATAATTTGTGATAAGAAACAAATATTATTACCTCATGGCTTTGGAAACCACCTTGTAAGATCAGGACAATGCTCTTAAAATATAATTATATGATTAAAATGTAATGAATATGCTTTAAGGATTGAAATAAAATTGCATTCCTTTGATATTTATATAAAGCTAGCTAAAACACCAATCCAATGTGCGGTGTGCAATAATCAATATCATATTAAGATATTTCTTCTATGTGTTTAAGAAAATCTTTATATATCGAGAATGAGAAAAAAAAAAAACAATATTAATTTATAAAGAGCATTTAAATAATTTAAGATTTTCACTTTAATGCAAAATAAACTAAAAGTAATGAATGCAGAACAGATTTCCGTGTTTGTATTGAGAATAATGGAAGAAAAAAATAAGAGCAAGATTAATAATTAAAATAGTATTAAATAATTTGAGCTCTTATTAAGGAAAAACAATGAATGAATAGTAGGGTAGCATTGGAAAATTCTAAAGGAGAAAGTGATAATTAAAAAGAGTAAAAATTTGAGGACTAAACAACATATCATGATATTTTACCTTCTTTTTCCAATGATTAGCGAGAATTGATCCATAAAAGAGGACTTTGACAAGGCTTGTGATGAAGACGAATGGGTGATCTCCAAGATTAAAAAAATCAAGAAAAAGAACTATATTTTGGATGATAAAGGTCCTCTGCAAACATTAAGAATGTAATATAAATAACCGTTTAAAATTTGTAAAAGAAGTAAAAACCCCTTTCTAAAGAGACAAAATTGAGAATAGTCCCTATTAATATTAATTAATCTAATAATGAGTTTAATCTCATTATATTGGTTCATAAAGAAATAAAAAGTTTAGATTACGAAGAGTCACATTATTGATGGTTATAATGTAACTAATTAAATGAACTTAGTCCCCATCTATGTGTTAAGCGCTTCTTTCCCTCAGTAAAGACATGTTAATTTAGTTGAATTTTTTTGAAAGTTTGCTCTATACCATCAAAGAGAAGCACACTAAGTTAAGGTAAAAGAAGAAAAAATATTTTTTTATTACTTCCATTTTAATTGTTAAAGCATGGAATCATGCGCTTCCAATTAACGATTATATTTTATTCAAATAATTTTTTAATAGTCTTATTAGCATTCTAGAATCTTTAAATATACTTACGTTAAAGTTTTGCATGGGAACAGCAAAGCCTCCTACCATAGATTTGTATGAAATTATTGTTTATTTCTATTATATGTAATTTGTAATTTGTAATTTTTATTTCATGCTTTATTTATTAACGACAGCTATTTTTGAACATCATTACAATAAGTGGAAGGGAAGACAATATTAGCCAATCACACCATTAGCGGGTAGAAGTTAGTTGCATTAATGATTGTTGATGGTTTATAATTCATGCGAATATTTCTAGACCCAAAAGAAGATGTCAATGTTTAGCAAAATTATGAGCACACTTTTGGTAATTATAATAATTATGTGACAATTTTTAGTATATCCATGTACGCAATTAGGCGGCCCAAAGAAAGACTTATTATTTGACCGGATTTAATGCCCATATTTGATTATTTCATTATTTATATATTAAATAATACATATAAAAGTCACCAAAATGGTCTTGATTGGTAAAGGTTATGTATTTAACGGTGTATTTTAATATACATTAAAGTTTAGCATTTAAATAATTAAATAATATAAGCTTGTTAGTCACCAAAGTGGTCTAGCTTAGAAATTTTAATATTTAACCACGTTATTTTAAATTGTTCTTATAGTAATGCTAAATTATTATTTACATTGAACAATTGAAATCATTATTTTTAGTGTTATGAGATCACCCAAAAGTAGAACATTTCATTTTAATTAATGAAATAAAAGAGACATTTTGATATTCTAAGTTAATGTGCTTGTTTATATAAAGATAATGTTCATATTAATTTAGAGATAATTAATTGTCTATTAAAGTTCTTTAATTAGCATCCATTTTTGTTAAATTTATATTTTAGGGATTACTCAAAAGAGAACTTATTATACATAGTAAATTTTCAAATTCATTGTTTTAACTCAAAGCATTAATGAGTGAGCTTATGTTATTATTTTGCAGTTATAAACATGTTTAGTCTAGTAAATGAGGTGGTTAAGTTTAATGGGCTAAATTATACTAAATGGTCTGAACAAATCCAGTTTCAACTACGTATACTGTGCTTGGACGATGCATTAATTATTGATAAGCCCGTAGCCATTACCAAAACTAGTTCCCATGATGACAAGTCTTATTTTGAGACTTCGAAAAGGTCAAATAGGTTGGCCTTAAAACTAATGATGATGACAAGCCTTATTTTGAGACTTGGAAAAGGTCAAATAGGTTGGCCTTAAAACTAATGAAAACGACAGCGGCTGAACATATCAAGTGTAACACTCTCATTTCGGTTCACCTAAGAACCAAATCAGAAATGTTATGACTGAGTCAAGTCATGTTTAAAGTTGTTGGTCTGTAAGACTCAATCGATAAAATATATTGAAACAACCTTCTTGGTGTCATGAGAATGGAAGACATTGTTAAATATGTGTCAATACACATCGAATATAAATAAAAGTAGGAAAGTAAATAACAACACTGAGCTCAAGTGTGTGTAACATTATCTGTCCTCCTACCAAAGTTTACTCAGGATTACATGACCTATATATATAATATGAAAAATGTCAGTAACGAGTGTTAATAGTCCGAAAAACAACTAGTACAAACTGACAAATGGGTATTTCATTATCTACAAAAACTTAGAAAACTTTAAAATTGCCTATGTAACGACCCGCCATTTTTGCACAATATTATGGGCTTAGCTGGCTAGGCGTTACTCGAAATAAAACCAAACCAACCCTGTAACGACCAGCCTAACCGATCCGGGCGTTGTTTATATGTTACATGATTTCTATTAAAACCATAAGTATGACTCATTCAAAGTAAATTAAGGTTAGTCCAGACATAATAATAATAGTCCCAGAGTCATCGATCGTTTCCGCAAAGCCACATGTATAACACAAGAAAATAAAAGGAAGTCCAATTTATTATCCATTCTCCAACCCTGGGTTTGTAAAAGAACCACAACCATACTTTTATTCTTCCTTAGGTGAGCTAAAATCAAACAATCTTGATTAGCCTATATACCCATGTCGGGATCAAGCTCAATGTAGTTCTATAGGCTCTCAGGTCAATCTGAAAATGAAAGTTTGTCTCCCAATTCATTTTGAGATTAGGTGGTCTCCCAGGTCATTCTGAGATTAGTTATTATTGGCTATCAGGTCCATTCTGACATGTCCATTTTTGGTTGTCAGCTCCATTCTAACATATCCATTTTTTTTGTTGTCAGGTCCATGCTGACATGTCCATTATTAGCTGTCAAGTCCATTCTGACATATCCATTATTAGCTGTCAGGTCCATTCTAATATATCTATTTTTGGCTGTCAGGTCCATTCTGACATATCCATTTTTGGCTATCACGTCCATTATGACATATCCATTTTTGGGTTCAGGTCCATTCTGACATATCCATTTTTTGCTGTCAGGTCCATTCTGACATATCAATTTTTGGCTGTCAGGTCCATTTTGACATATCAATTTTTGGCTGTGAGGTCCATTCTAATATATCCATTTTTGGCTGTCAGGTCCATTCTGACATGTCCATTAACAAAACAACTAAGAAATTTAAAGAATCCCAACAATTCTTGCCAATCGAAGGATGAAGCAAAGTAGCACACCCACAACAAAACAAACACCCACCTCCAAAGACTCGCAACAGTTCATACCAAGCAGTTGACAAGAACCCCATCCATAAGACACTAGGGATCTAGCAACTTAGCAGGGCATCTCTAACAAACCTTGCATGCAAGAATCCTAATGGAAACAACTAAGATGAGGGACGATCTACTCACGAAGAAATTGGGAGGTCGCATGGGACGGAGAGGAGGCAAGAAGAATTTGACGGCTAGGAAAAAGTTTTTTTTCCCCTCTCAATGATCCCCTCCTCCTGCATATATATACTCTTCAACCATTCTCTCCATTAAATTTCATACCCCATCACCCAAAGGTATTTCCTTGGTTCAACGAGCCCCTTCATTAAATTCTCACACCCCATCATCCATTCATGAATAGGTATTTTGTAGGTGACCTTAAGTCGAACAATGACAGGTCGACTTGATTACCAACCATATCGGTTGATCGATATTTATTTCATAATATTTAGGTTAGAATCTTGTAATAAAAATCATGGTTTTTACAATCTCCCCAACTTGGAGCTCCTGTTGTTTCAGTTTTGACTTAGGTTTATTAGCGAAGAACTTTGTTAATAAATAACATAACACAGTGGAAAAAGATAATAACTAGACTTTTCAACAAGGTACTTGAGTCATTAAATGTGAACTTGTGGGAAACCTGGCTCTGATACCACCTGTAACGACCCGCTATTTTTCACAATATTATGGGCTTAGCTGGCTAGTCCTTACTTGAAATTAAACCAAACCAACCCTGTAACGACCAGCCCTAACCGGTCCCGGCGATGCTTATATGTTACATGATTTCTATTAAAACCATAAGTATGACTCATTCAAAGTAAATTAAGGTTAGTCAAGACATAATAATAATAGTCCCACCGTCTTGGATCGTTTCCTAAAGCCACATGTATAACACAAGAAAATAAAAGGAAGTCCAATTTATTATCCATTCTCCAACCCTGGGTTTGTAAAAGAACCACAACCATACTTTTATTCTTCCTTAGGTGAGCTAAAATCAAACAATCTTGATTAGCCTACAAACCCATGTCAGGATCAAGCTCAATGTAGTTCTGTAGGCTCCCAGGTCATTCTGAGAATAAAAGTTTGTCTCCCAATTCATTTTGAGATTAGGTGGTCTCCCAGGTCATTCTGAGATTAATCATTATTGGCTGTCAGGTCCATTCTGACGTGTCCATTATTGGCTGTCAGCTCCATTCTAACATATCCATTTTTTTCTTTCAGGTCCATTTTGGCATATCCATTATTAGCTGTCAAGTCCATTCTGAAATATCCATTATTGGCTGTCAGGTCCATTCTGACATATCCATTTTTGGTTAACACATCCATTTTTTTTGCTTTCAGGTCCATTTTGGCATATCCATTATTAGCTGTCAAGTCCATTCTGAAATATCCATTATTGGCTGTCAGGTCCATTCTGACATATCCATTTTTGGTTGTCAGGTCCATTATAACATATCCATTTTTGGCTGTCAAGTCCATTCTGACATATCAATTTTTGGCTGTCAGGTCCATTCTGATATATCAACTTTTGGCTGTGAGGTCCATTCTAACATTCCATTTTTGGCTGTCAGGTCAATATCATTCCATTAACAAAACAACTAAGAAATTTAAAGAATCCCAACAATTCTTGCCAATCGAAGGATGAAGCAAAGTAGCACCCCCACAACAAAACAAACGCCCAACTCCAAAGACTCGCAGCAGTTCATACCAAGCAGTCGACAAGAACCCCATGCATAAGACCCTAGGGATCTAGCAACTTAGCAGGGCATCTCCAACAAACCTTGCATGCATGAATCCTAATGGAAACAACTAAGATGAGGGTCGAAATACTCACTGCATAAATGGGGGAGGTCGCCCGAGACGGAGAGGAGGCAAGAAGAATTTGACGGCTAGGAAAAAGTTTTTTTTTTCCACCCTCTTAACGATCCCCTCCTCCTACATATATATACTCTTCAACCATTCCCTCCATTAAATTCTCATACCCCATCACCCACAGGTATTTCCTTGGTTCAACGAGCCCCTTCATTAAATTTTCACACCCCATCATCCATTCATGAATAGGTATTTTCTAGGCGACCTTAAGTCGAACCATGACAAGTCGACTTGATTACCAACCATATCGGTTCATCGATATTTATTTCATAATATTTACGTTCGAGTCTTCTAATAAAAATCATGGTTTTTACAATCTCCTCAACTTAGAGATATTTCGTCCCCGAAATATTATAACAGCAAGATGATAGGCATGATTAATTATATCTTTGGGATCTCAGGCTGCTCCTGTTGTTTCAGTTTTGACTTAGGTTTATTAGCGAAGAACTTTGTTAATTAATAACATAACACAGTGGAAAAAGATAATCACTGGACTTTTCAACAAAGTACTTCAGTCATAAAATGTGAGCTTGTGGGAAACCTGGTTCTGATACCACCAGTAACGACCCGCCATTTTTCACAATATTATGGGCTTAGCTAGCTAGGCGTTACTCGAAATTAAACCAAACCAACCCTGTAACGACTAGCCCTAACCGGTCCGGGCGTTGCTTATATGTTACATGATTTCTATTAAAACCATAAGTATGACTCATTCAAAGTAAATTAAGGTTTGTCAAGACATAATAATAATAGTCCCACAGTCTTGGATCGTTTCCCAAAGCCACATGTATAACACAAGAAAATAAAAGGAAGTTCAATTTATTATCCATTCTCCAACCCTGAGTTTGTAAAAGAACCAACAACCATACTTTTATTCTTCCATAGGTGAGCTAAAATCAAACAATCTTGATTAGCCTACATACCCATGTCGGGATCAAGCTCAATGTAGTTCTATAGGCTCTCAGGTCATTATAAGAATAAAAGTTTGTCTCCCAATTCATTTTGAAATTAGGTGGTCTCCCAGGTCATTCTGAGATTAGTCATTATTGGCTATTAGGTCCATTTTGACATGTTCATTATTGGTTGTCAGCTCCATTCTAACATATCCATTTTTTTTGCTGTTAGGTCCATTCTGACATATCTATTATTGGTTGTCTGGTCCATTCTGACATATCTATTATTGGCTGTCAGGTCTATTCTGACATATCCATTTTTGGCTGTCAGGTCCATTTTGACATATCCATTTTTGGCTGTCAGGTCCATTCTGACATATCAATTTTTGGCTGTCAGGTCCATTCTGACATATCAATCTTTGGCTGTGAGGTCCATTCTAACATATCCATTTTTGGCTGTCAGGTCCATTCTGACATGTCCATTAACAAAACAACTAAGAAATTTAAAGAATCCCAACAATTCTTGTCAATCAAAGGATGAAGCAAAGTAGCACACCCACAACAAAACAAACATCCAACCCCAAAGACTCACAGCAGTTTATACGAAGCAATCGATAAGAACCCCATGCATAAGATGTTAGGGATCTAGCAATTTAGCAGGGCATCTCCAACAAACCTTGCATGCAAGAATCCTAATGGAAACAACTAAAATGAGGGACGAAATACTCACGCAGAAATGAGGAGGTCACCTGGGACAGAGAGGAGGCAAGAAGAATTTGACGGTTAGGAAAAAGTTTTTGTTTTCCCCTCCTCAACGATCCCCTCCTCCTACATATATGTACTCTTCAACCATTCCCTCCATTAAATTCTCATACCCTATCACCCATAGGTATTTCATTGGTTCAACGAGCCCCTTCATTAAATTCTCACACCCCATCATCCATTCATGAATGGGTATTTATTAGGTGACCTTAAGTCGAATCATGACCGGTCGACTTGATTACCAACCATATCGGTTGATCGATATTTATTTCATAATATTTAGGTTAGAGTCTTGTAATAAAAATCATGATTTTTATAGCCTCACACTAGAGAGTATGCAAACATATATAAACAAGTGTTGGCGTGCATGCACGGCTAATATTCATATTTATACATACAACGCTTACGCCCTCACATCCTTTATAGTACACCCGCCACGGTACTCGAGTGGCAAAAAGAACTATTAAGTTATTGCCACAAATTCTGAAAATGTACTCTGTTACACAGTACCCTCATACTGCGCACTACCTCATTGTTTGATGGAGTACTAGTGCAATTCATACATATCTCTATACTGCTCACTCTTTTATCCGTGAAATCCATAAAAAGGCTCGTACTTATATAATACGTTTATGGATGAGGCTTGTATCATATATTTCTGTAGCTTCTATTCGAAAACCAACAATTAATCTCATCATTATAGTTTTATTGAACATGTGTAGAAAGCACAACTAAATGGCCTGACATCGGAGAGATCTAATGAAACACCACCGATGTCGTCCTACATCTAAAACACGATTAAACTCGATACGTATGGAGTCAAACAAGGATCAAGCAAAAGGGAGGGTCCAATGGACCTGTGGTCCAAGCTCCAAGCACATCGACACATCTACGGTGAGTTCGGACTCCGTAACCTACATCAAAATCGACTTCTAAATAAAATAACAATGTCTCTATGTAATTCATACTCGTGGTATGTGCTAATATCATCAATACATCTTAATAATGAAAATAGTGCTAACAAGCTTACAACTAAACCCGTGGCATGCAAATCATGACTTAATAATAATAAATAATAAATAAATAAATAAACAAAGGAATGCACTCATAGATAATTAGATAAATAATAAATATATGAACGTAAATAATACTCTAATCATAAAATAATAACATATATATACTATATAAATTTATGGCTAAATATGATTAAATATCAACATATACTCATGTTAGTAAACATAAAAATAAATACATAATATTCAATAAACACATAAATAGCTAATACTCAATTATCGTGGGAAAGACTGAAATCAAATGGATAATGTTAGGGTTGATGTGGACAGTTTAGATCTTGCCATGTGGTAAGATCTGAATGTTTAAGAACTCGTGTTCTAGTGGGACCCACTACAGTATATGCAATATATATATGGATGGAAAGCTCGAAGTGATAACTAGTGTTCTATTGTATCTGTCATATGCATGTCGGGCATACTTAGCCTCCATAACATTCTCTTATGGTCATCTATGCCCCATACTCTTTGTTTGTAAGCTGATTTGGCTCAAACACGCTCGAACCAATTCATGATTGGCGCAAACTAGGCAAAAGTACAAGTGGGTAAAACCATATCCCAAAACTGGGTTTTACAGCCTCTCCTCCTTATAAAAATTCCATCCTTGGAATTTCTCACATTAATTGCTATTAGAGGACTCACCTGAAGATGGTTATCTGCATCTAGTAAACTAGCTAGCTCTCCGGCTCAAATAGACTAACTGACTAGAACTTTGAACAGTGATGAAGCTCACTAGCTCCTTTATAATATGGCTGGACAAACTGTATGTGATCGAATGAACTAGTAAAACATGCCATACATGTTAGAATCATCTGACTTGACTAGCCATACATGCTTGAATCATCTCACTGGACTAGCTCCTAGGGTCACTGCAAACTATGGGGACTGAAATGCAATGATCTAGACGTAGAAAAGCCTAGGTTCACCCCTAAGGGCCTACTGGGTTGTCAAGCAGGTACTCTAGATTACTACAAGGTACTAGTCTGAACTACATCAGAGAAAAACTATGTCGGTGCAAGGTATGCAGTCTAACATCTGACCCATGTCTCCCTTATCCTCATCAATGTGACAAGTCAACTACGTGTACCCTCAAGGCACTTTGCTCCAGGTCCTACGACTATACTAGGGTGTCCTGCAAGTCCTGTTAGCATATGGTGGACTCTAGTGCCAAATAAAGATATATGCTAATGAGTTGTATGGCTCACTGTCACTAGTCTAGGTCAAACACTCAGGTGTCCTTGGAAGAGGAACTAGACTGCTCACTAGGTCTTAGCTAATTCAGTCCCTAGTCAAGTATCTCACTTTGTTCCATACTGGAACAAGGACAGCTGCTATGACTATACTATAAGCTATGGCTCTTGCAACTATCTACATAATTACTAACTGTTGCTGATGGGAACTCTCTGTGATGGAATGAAGGCAAGAACACATGTACATGTACAATGAGTCTCAAGGAGTATGAAAGCATACTTTGCATGGAACTATGGAGTCTGCATCTGGTCTATGGCACATGCACTGATTAATGTCTACTCATCTCAACCATTTGGAAAATAAATAGTAGGACTAATATATCTGAAAAGGTAAGTGTAAAATTACTCAACTCTGTCTAGTGTCTATGCCTAACATGGAAAGAGAATGGATCTCTAGTAAAAAACTGGTCACACTGCTCTAGGAATCTAACTAGTATGTGTCTCATCCTCACGTTGTCTAATATCAGGTCTGCTTGAAGAGTACACAAATTTGAGAAAATCTTACTAGGGTATGTACATCACTCTATCTGTGGTGGTGTAAAGGTGTTTGGGCGAGTCATCATGGTAATAAAAACTCTTAATTGGATACTGGATGGCTACAAAGTATGGGTAGGTCCATAAATGTGTCTATAAGATCATCATGATTGGACTCTGCCATAGGTGGCCAGCCTATGGAACAACCAATCAATGACGAGCCTAAGGGACAACTCCTAAGTGTCTCTAGTTCAATCAACTAATAGTAGGTATGTGTTTCTTGATACCGTACTAATCACACTCTTCTAAATGGATGGGGTTAAAACAACATAAATAACGACTATCTCTCATCGAGTCTATGGAGACTCATTGTGAGGTTTTACACGTGTCTTGTCCGCTCTTCAATTGTCTGTGACCTACCATCCTGTACTGATTTGTAGTACTAATCTTGACTCACATGACTACTACCATTGAAGTAGACTTTTAAGTAAAGCTGTCAATTAAAATGAGCATACACTGATGTCCCTCTATCTGGTCAACATGATACGGTCTAATTGAAGTCCTTGTCTGCGTTGCTCCAAAGCTTTGGTGATGTTATCTCCTTCAAACTGGTCTATCATCGGCTACCTGCACTGTAAGTCTTAAACAGTACCACGAAGGAACCCCCTATACTCGGGGCAAAGGCTAAATATTATGTTTCAGGGTGAGGGCCTAATCATGTTGGCAAAGCACAAGGAAATCACTCTCTCCCTCAAGGACACACCCTCACTAAATCCACCATTTTAGCCAAACGCTATAATACAAGTTGAACTCCCTCGATGGTTGAGGTCACACCGCATGTCTGACCATTTTCCAATCATTTGATTTGTGTAACCCTTGCTATGGGTCACAAATATGCTGTCATGCTGACTGAACAATCTAACTACTTTGGTCATCCCATCTGGATATCGTACTATCATGTTCTTTAACTCTGTCCATGCACATCTATTTGATGACTGTCACTAACGCTATCTGATGACACTATTTCTGCAATATACATTTGACCTAAAGATGTTAGACCAAGGCAATGGTATGCAAGATAGTTGTGAAGTTCATCTTGTGCCATCACATCAGAATAATTCCAATACACTTAACTTTCCTCTACCTGGATGATGTTCTCTAGCTGTATCTTTTCCTCAATCTCTGACCCTACTCTTCTCTGAAAGTATGACATATGGTCTCTATGCAATGCTAATAATATATTCAAGTAGTTGTCCTCTTGTAGGGTGATAACTATTTGGCCCTTACTTCCACAATAATTGCTACACTCAGTCGATGGTAGTGCAATATATGGACTATGGTTGTTCATCACAGACGGTAGTAGTGAGCATTCTATCAATGGTAGAGCATCACGGTCGGTGGTTGGGCAACTTGGACGATGGTTGTGAGATTCGAGACGGTGGTTGTGCTACTCAAATGCTGAGGCCTGATCCTGATCATGTACGTCATGAACCCACTATTGTCTTTGACATGTCTTCCTCCATGTGTTTGTCTCATCAGAGGTATCTTCTATCAACTTGACTTATGCTATCCAACCATGCGTGCTTGATCCGGAAGGGAGTCCGGATCGTAGTGGTAACAAGTATAATGGTGATCCAATGTTGAGCCTACACTTATCTCCTACAATCTGGGGTGACTACTCCTATAAACACTGACTGGTTCTTAATAGCTCATCAGTGATCTGGACATGGTAGATCGAGTGACATTTGGTCAACTGTCTAAATCCATGGTCAAAGGTAATCTGCTCATTCTCAATGTGCTCATGCCTCTGTCTGATGAAGAGTAGCCAAATACTGTTGAGAGAGACATACACTAGTGGAAGAGGGGAGGTAGTGAAGTATTCATGAGACAATAGATCCACCTCGCTACTCATCCTCATCCATTGTTATCTCCTAGAAATGGTCCATCTAAGCCATTTTCCCTAAACTCTCATCTGTGCTCCAAGTGTTCCAAGTGCTTAAGTGGATTTGCTAGCATAGTCACATCTTCCATCCACAAGGATCTCGACTAAAGTGCCTGTGCTCCATAATTACAACTTAGACTCATGCCAATGGACCGATTGAAGGTGTAAGGACCACTGGCAAAAAAAACAACTTTTTTTCTAACAGATTAAACCTCCATGGCGAAGGATTGAATCCGTTAGAGAATTCATCGATTAATTTATATTATAAGCTCTACCCGGCTAACATTATTTATTCTTTACCCAGCTAGAGAATAAAACCCTAGCCGTCATTTCATTTTATAAAGGACGTCCTCCACCTAGCCTTCATTCGCATTTTCTTCTCCTCTTCCTTGCCGGCGTGTCTTCTTCCTTGCTTAGATTAAGATCATTGGTCGCAGCTGCAAGTTCGAAATATCCAGGTCCGTATAATTATTTAAAATGTTGTATTTTCCCTTGTGGATAACCTGGTCAGCCTGAGCCCAGATTCGACCACCATGCATTGAGTGCAACCGGGGTCAAGGAATTGACTCAGTCTGACACGGGCTACGCCCTTCATAATCAAATAATGGACATGATGGACTGACCCATCAGCCAATAAATTGGACATGGCGGATTGGACTCGCCAGCCAATTACGGACATGGTGGATTGGACCCACCAGCCGATAACGGACATGGCGGATTGGACTCGCCAGCTGGTAATGGACATGATGGACTGACCCATCAGCCAATAAATTGGACATGGCGGATTGGACTCGCCAGCCAATTACGGACATGGTGGATTGGACCCACCAGCCGATAACGGACATGGCGGATTGGACTCGCCAGCCGGTAATGGACATGATGGACTGACCCATCAGCCAATAAATTGGACATGGCGGATTGGACTCACCAGCCAATTACGGACATGGTGGATTGGACCCACTAGCCGATAACGGACATGGCAGATTGGACTCGCCATCCGGTAATGGACATGATGGACTGACCCATCAGCCAATAAATTGGACATGGCGGATTGGACTCGCCAGCCAATTACGGACATGGTGGATTGGACCCACCAGCCGATAACGGACATGGCGGATTGGACTCGCCAGCCGGTAATGGACATGATGGACTGACCCATCAGCCAATAAATTGGACATGGCGGATTGGACTCGCCAGCCAATTATGGACATGGTGGACTGACCCATCAGCCAATAGATGGACATGGTGGACTGACCCATCAGCCAACTAATGGACATGGTGGATTGGACTCACCAGCTGATAACGGACATGGCGGATTGGACTCGCCAGCCGGTAATGTACATGATGGACTGACCCATCACCCAATAGGTGGACATGGTGGACTGACCCATCAGCCAACTAATGGACATGGTGGACTGAACCATCAGCTAATAAATGGTCATGTTGGAATGGTCACAAGTGCCAATATTATAGATAATGATAGGGAGTTTATGGACTTGTTTTATTTAATTATACGGCTTAGTGGTTAATCACTAACGCAGGAATTGCTTCCGCAGGTTAGCAGACTGGACCTAAGGACCAAGAGACGACAGGGTGGTTCTTCTACCAACGCATGTGGTGAACAGTTAATAAGCAGACTTCTTTTTACTTTTCTTGTGTTATAAATGTGGCTATGGGAAACGGTCCAAAACTGTGGGATAATTACTTCATGCATTGTCATTTGAAGAATATGTTCTTTGAGTTAGAAATGCTAGACTTATTTGCCTTCATATTATACATCTAACCTTTTAAGCTAACACCCGGTCCAGTTAGGACTGGTTGTTATAGGGTTGGTTTTTGTTAAATTTTGAGTAACACCTAGTCAAGCAAGGCCCACAATATCGTGAAAAATGGCGGGTCGTTACTGGTGCGTATCGATGCACGTTTTACCACAAGCTCATATTTTATGACCTGAAGTACCTTGTTGAAAAATCCATTTATTATCTTTTTTCACACTGTGTGTGCTAAGACATCAACAAATGTATTTCTGCTAACAAAACCAAGTCATAACTGGAAAGAAAAACCATACTGAATGAACCATGATGGTTCGATGTTTTAGATGGCAAGTCATTCAGTAGATGCTAAGTTGATCTGCGCAGCCAATTCGGAACACAGATGAATGGGTTGGGCTAGATCCTGACGGCCACATAGAGACTAGCGCATGCTTTAAAAACACAAATTCCCGTGGTTGATGAACATTGTTCAACCAGCCCATCGTGGATTGTGGCAGGGAACGGCGCCTCAAACCCGTTGCAATGTGGGTTCCAGGTAATCACACCGGCGAGGATCGCAGGCGCCATACGGGCGCAGAAGAGGCTAGCCACCCTAGGCTTAGCCGGGGAGCGTGCTCAACCTCAAAGGGCACAACTCGGCAGTCCAACATCAGTGGTGCCGCCAGTTGAAGGATAGTGACCGCTACGACTGCGGAAAAATTTTGTGAAAGAATAAAAGCTGAACTGATCGTTACCGAAAAATGTTTAGAGCTCTCGTCTATGCCCCACCCACCATCAAGTGAGATTGGCAACATGCATGCTTCAAGGGCATTCGCCTATGGAAATCCAGCAATGGCCGCACCGAACGC
>JAURVB010011673.1:0-18150 GCA_033002965.1 Piper betle | reverse complement strand
AGTTGCCTGCACTGGAAGCCGACAGGCTCTCCTCTTCAACAGCTTCCTCTGCCTCCTCCACTTCTTGTTAGAACTCAATCCCCTTGGCCACCACATCGAACTCCGGCAAGTCCAACTCCTCCAGCAGCTGCTGTGGATGTGGCATTGGTGGCGGCACCGCCGGCACATTGAGGTCGAGCTCGTTGATGGTACGGAGGTCTGCCGCTGTCCTTGCCTTTGGAAGGCATTGGCACCTCAAATCCGCGGGAACTCTGCTAAAGGAGGCCAGCTTCCTTACAAAAATAATGTGAAGCAGAATTGGGGCAACTGGGAACGCCATGATGTAATTGAGCAAACCCCTCTTCAAGTGGGGAAGGCGGCAACGGGGGGACGAGGGAGAGGATGACATGGGAGGAGAGGCTGAAGAGGAGGTGGCAGAGAGAGCTCTAGTGGGAGCGCCACAACCGGTGGTCGTAGAGGGTGGCGCTGCCGCATGCCCCGCTCTTGGACGGCATCCGCCCAGGCGGAAACGGCAAGAAAGGGGGCTGGGAGAGGGATGGGGAGTGGGTCGTCGTGGCCGGCGCCAGCAGTGGCAAGGGGAGGGCAACCGGCAGTGGGTACGGGGCTGAGGTAGATGGAGGGGTGTCATCCAGGGTGAAGTTGGAACCAGTGATGCAGATGGTATGGTTGTGGAGGAGGCTGGGGAGGCAGTCACCGGGGAAGAGGCAGCAGAGCTGGGCGAAGGTGAGGCCATGGGGGACAACGCGGTACTGGACGATGGCTTAGGAAGTTGTACTTGATTGTGATGGTTTATTTTCACGAATAAGATGTTCAGCCTATAGCTGGGAAGCTTAAGAAGTTATTTTGATGATGAAACTAAACTTGTGAGTTTGAATGAGTTATTGTGTTGATGAAACTTAATTTATGAGTTTAGAGAAGATGTACTTGATTGGACATCAATTTTGTAACACCCCAATTTCGGTTCACCTCAGAACCGAATCAGAAACGTTACAATCGAGTCGAATCATGTTTAAAGGTGTTAGTCGGTAAGACTAGATCGATACAATAGATCGAAACAACCTTTTGGTGTTATGAGAATGGATGTCATTGTTAAATACGCGTCCAAACACACCAAATATAAGTAAAATTAAGAAAAGAAATAAATCCGTTGGGCTCAAGTGTGTGTAACATTTCTGTGTCCTTCCACTAAAATCGATTCAGGATTTACAAAACCTATATATATTATATGAAAAACATCAATAACTGAGTGTTACCGGTCCAAAAAATAACTAATACAATCTGGCGAATGGGTATTGCCCATGAAAACTTATGAAACTACAAGATTGCTTCAACTCTAGGCGGTAAACAAACATACTTAAGAAAGTGTCAACTCGCATGCACGACTAATGTTCATATTCATACATACAACACTTACGCCCTCACATCTTCGATATTTCACCCACCACGATACTCAAGTGGCCAAAGGAACAGTTAAGTTAGTGCCACAAATTTTGGAAATGTGCTACATTACACAGTACCCTCATACACCACACTACCTCAAGATTTGAAGGAGTACTAGTGTGATCCATATATATCTTCATACCACTCACTCTCTTATTCGTGAAATTCATAAAAATGCGCGTACTCATATAATATGATTAAGAAAGAGGCTTGTGTTATATATTTCTAGAGCTTCAGTTCAAAAACAAATAAGGGATCTCATCCTTGGTAGTTTTATTAAACATGTGTAGAAAACACACATAAAAACACCGCCGATGCCGTCTTATGTCTAAAACACAATTAAACTCGACACACTGGGAGTCAAGCAGAGAGGGAGAGTCCCACAGAACCTGTGGTTCAAGTTCCAAGCGTATTTGCACATCTACAGTGAGCTCAGACTTCAAAACCTACATTAGAACTCACTATTAAGTAAAATACTAACATCTCTATATGATGCATGCTCGTGGTGTGTGCTCATATCATAAATACATCCTAATAAAGAAAACAGTGCTAACAAACGTATAACTAAACATGTGGCACAAAAATTGGGACATAATAATAATAAATAATAAATAAATAAATAAACAAGAAAATGCACTCATAGATAATTAGATAAATAATAAATACATAAACATGAACAATACTCTAATCATAAAATAATAATATAATTATACTATATAAATATACGGTAAACAAGAGTAAATATCAACATATGCTCGTCTTAGTAAACATATATATATATATAATAAATTAATTAATTAATAAATAATTAAACAAATAGTTAATACTCATTAATCATGAATATTAATATTATAGTCATACAATATAAGAATACATAATTAAATACAAATAAATAGCAACGTACACATAACGAATAAATAAATAAATAAATAAACATATAAATATATACAATTTAGTAAACATAATAAGACTAATATTTATAAGTAAATATAATATTAATAATAACAAATAATCATGTAAACATTCATCATATATGATAATCATACAAATAAAAATAAATAAATAATAATGACTAAATAAATAGAATAATAAATCAAGACAAATAATCATAGTATCTAATCATGCTAAATTATGTGAATATGCATCTAAACTAATATAGTGGTTCTCGAAATGCCAAAAATGGTCGATAAACAGCCAAAAGTGGGTTGAACCAGACCGAATCGAATGGGCTAAACTAACCCTATCTGGGTTAACTAGAAAATGGGCTGGCTTGAGTAGGGGACTTGACTGAATTGGTAGACTTGGACATGGGCTGGCGGGCTGGTGAACAAGAACAAGTAGATGGCCGTAGACGCGAATGGGCAAGCGAATGCAATGCGAGTAAATGGGCCAAACTAGGGCGGCAGTGCCCATTGCAGGAAAATGCAGATGGCGGTGCGGCTGGGGTCGCCGCTGGTCGGGATCGAGGACCCATGGGATGAGGATCATGATGGTGGTTGTAATCGGCACAGTTCGGCTAGTGGCTGGCTGGAAATCGACCGGAAAGGGGCAACATTGCCGCCATGTGTGGTGACGTCACCAGCGGCCATTGCGACCACGGCGGAGGTCAATGTCGGTCTCAAATGGAAGATCCTGGCGAGGGAAAGCTATCGGGAGGTCAGATTGGTTTGACGCCGAAATATGACTCAAACGGCAGCAGCAGCAGAGGAAACGTGCTTCAAGAACTTTGTCGCCGATTGCAACTGCGGTGACGCCAGTGGTCATAAAGGGTACGAATAGAAAGCCGACCATGAGGCAGCCATGCGGTTGCCTATTCAGTGGAGAGGGGCGAGGTGAAGACTCGCCGGCGGCAAGCCGAAGTTGTGGCAGTGGTAAAATGAAAACATCAAAAATCAAGCGACATCAATAGAAATAAATGGGTGGAGTTAGGGTTGAGTGTATGGCCAGATCTTGCTACGTAGCACGATTTGAACGTTCTACAACTAGTAGCCTAGTGGGGCCCACCTATAAGTATATGCAATATACATATGGACAGAAAGCTCGGATTGAGACTGTTAAAAGTCAAAACTGACTAGAGTCCTAAAAGTGACTAGATAGGCAGGAATCGAGGCAAGAAGGCAAAATATGCCTCGAACTTTGAACTCAATCAAGCTGGGCCCACAAGGGCACAATCCAATGATCTAAAATTCTTATGCTGCATGTATATGAAATACCAAGAAAATCGCAAACGGATACTAAACGCTGCAATGGCCTAGATCTAACGCCTAAAATCCCCTAGCTAACTAATAAAATTCATATGTATACCATGTGTATACACTGATAACTCATGTTCTACTATATCACAACTAAAACTTTTATATGAATGTTGGGCATACTCAGCCACTATAACATGCTCATATAGCCACCTGGGCCCATGCTTATGATTTGAAAATTGGTATGGCTCGAGCTCGTTCGAACAGACTCGATACTAACCTGAACAAAGCAAACTCAAATCCGGTAAAACCCTAACCTAAAAATGGGGTTTTACAAATTTATGAGTACTTACTCATGGTAATATGGACACAAGTTATGGACAATATGAACTCGTGGCATGAAAAATTGAACTTAAAACTTGAAGTTTGGCTTTGATATTCAAACTTGAATAAGGATTTTGTAAAACCCGCACCTCGAGTTAGGGTTTTATAATTGTTAGCGGGTCGGTTCGACCGTGGTCCGAGTTGGTTCAGCTTTCAGAACACGTGTGCGGGGCCGAGGCCGACCATGTGCACATGCTATGAGGGTTCTTGTATACCCAAGTATCGATGATAGCGTCAGATACACATCAGCAGACTGAGTTATCAGTAGATATGAGAGTATATAGTTGATGATTTTATTTTTTTTATGTTGTGACCATAGAATTAGTTTAGGCCGAATAATGCATTAGGATGCGTTAGATGGTATTTAGGTGGGTTATTAGTTATATAGCATGCCATTGGATGTTGTTGTGCTTGTTTTATTTTATGAGATTTTTTCATATTTTTCTAGATTTTTTTTAGAATTTATTACGAACTAGTTATTATTTTGACTTGAGTAGGAATCGAGTCAATACTTATTTACGAGTTTGCCATTAGGGGTGTTTTTCTCCCTCCCAACACTCCTCACCCAAACCCTATCACCGCCGCCCATTGTGGTCGCCGCCGCCGCTGCCGATGCCGCACAGCCGCCAATCAACGCCGCCCCATCCCGCCGTGCAGTCGCCATGCCGCCACGACCCACCCCGGCCACCGACTCGCCGCCACGATGCCGGAATCGCCCCACAAGCTGCGACACCCTCCCTCGTTGATTCGCCGCCGCCGTTGTGACGCCGACGACCACCCCTCGCCGTCACCGACGTTTCCCCATCATCCCGACCACCGTTGAGGCCGGTCGTAGCCCCGATCGGAGCACGTCCGCCGCCGACAGCCATCGCCGCCCCGGCTGCTTTTTGACACCACCATCGGACCAAGCTCGTCGAGCTGGTGCCGATAGACCCACTAGATTGCCCCATCCCAAATCATTGCCGGAAAACCGCCGGAATCTACCGGAAATCGCCGACACTCGCCAGAACCGCCGGAAAATTGGATTCGTGGGAAATTCACTGGATCATCCGCCGAACGTACCCGGTCCAATCTGATCAGACTTCGGATGCCGCTAGGTGCTGAATTCGAGTTTCGAGCCACGAAACGGAAACCCTAGCCGTCGCTGATTTTCAACGACGCGAGGTATAATTTATTTTAGCTTAATTATTTGAAAGTATTGATTATTAGAATTGCATGCTAGGATTTGTGAATTGTGTGTTATAATAATATATATAAATGTAGATTTGATTAAGGATAAAATAAGAAATTTGTTTGATTGAGTGGTGTTAAAAATGGAGGCTAAGAAACTAATTAGGGTAACTAGGTAATGATCATGATCTAATGCAAACTAACCTAAGTAGACTTGCTAGAATTGATATAGGTTGATGTGTGTTGATTGATGCGTGATTGTGTTGATTGTGTGTGCATGCTATAGGATGTGTAGGTACTTGATTGTGTAGGTACGGTGTAGGAGCTCGCCGCCTAGGCGCGTGGACCCGTTTGGAGCTTCTACCAGGTCCGTTTAGGACTCGTTCTCTGTTTTTACGCTACTCTATTGTGTATTTGATTTACCATGTGCAGGACGAGTTAAGTGGCGTTTTATCGGATCCCACTTAACTCGGGCCATTTAGCCAACAATTTTCTGGATTAATAACCCTCGAGGATGAGATCCCTCGAGCTTGTTTTCGAAAATAAGATCCACCTCAAGTTGCCTTCGGGCCTATTATAATAAATCCCAACCCAGCCCTATAAATAATTTTATCGAGTTTTCAGTGAGACAAGAGGAGATGAATCGACTTGCACATACTATGAGCAGATGCCGTGACAGTCAAAGCGGGCTCTGGATTAGTGCCAGCGGACTATTCCATTCCTGAGGGATCCTGACAACTCCGCGTTTGAGTTCCTCACACCCGGAGGACGTGGAGGTTTACGGGTACTGTTTAGTACAGCGCATGTCCGGACTTGTGGTTCAAAGGGTACTAAAGGCGACTGTCTGAGAGTACTCGGCCTACGTGCTCAAGGCCAGGAGAGATATGGAGGTTAGGAGAGGGCTTAGGATAAAAGTTTTACGTGAAGTACTGAAAAAGAAGTGTCGTGAGCGGCACAGTACCAGATAGATCGGGCTGCTGTTGAGTCAGCTGCTCGACGGCTCCTCTGTAGTTGCCCTTATGAGAGTTCTTGAGGAAGATATATATGATGGTTTGCTTTCCATGAGAGTTTGCTCTCATGTTCCAGTTTGATATTAGTTATTTCCGGACCAGTGACACCCATTGCTGACGTTTTTCTATATATATGTAGGTGAGAAATGCGAGGGATGAAAGCTGTCGGGACTGCAGAGGAGCAGCACGGAACCGCGCACACATGTACCTACCGCGTGTAATGTATAATGATGGTGTGTTAATGCTTTGTGAATGATAATTAGGATGTTTTTGTCTTGATGAATTGCTTATTATGAAACGAACGGATAATTGTGAATGAGTAGGAAGCCTTGGAGTTCAGACTCGGCTCAGATGAAAACAAATGAGATAATGATGAATGCTACGGTAGATTGTCATGTTTTATCGTATTTTGATAAAATATTTATATACCCTTGTTGTGGACAGGTTGGCCCCTATTCCACTTTTAGGGAGATTCTATCCATTTTTCCGTAAAAAAATTAATGAATTTTTAATTAAAATTTCTTGTTGTTGCATTGTTTTGTTTTGCTTGCACATCATAGCATGCATGTAGGACTACGTTAGAACCCACGCGTCCCATCCATGCATTTCATGTTTGCATCTCCATCTTGAGACACCGAGGGCAGATCCGGGTCGGCTTAACCGAACCCAGTAGATTAGCAAACGGTTCGATCGTCGGTGACATTTTTGGGTCGGTTCACGGGTGAGCCGAAACGGGGTGTTACAGATTTGGTCAAGGATCTTAAGATTTGAGGAAAGCACTTTGGACATGAGGACTTGTTCACCTACAAGTATCTCAATCATTGAAACACTTCATTGATGGATATTGATGAGAACTTTGGCGGCTAGACATTGGGACTTCACCAAAGTTTCAAATGGCTCAACCACAATATTGAAGACTTCATGGGCAAATATGATTCATTTAATGTGTAGAATTTGAATTTGAATGAAGTTGCGGAAAACTATGAAAACTATGGTAAACTCAAAATGGACAAGTATAGAGGACTTCAGACTTCGACATGATGTTGTGATCATAATGTTAAAAACATGAAGTTTTCTATTCTTAGTTTTTGGACTTAAGACTTGGGTAAGTGCTAAAGCTTTAGTGAAACGGGAAGACTGGATTGTTTAATTAGAGAAAGTGTAAGTTGAGTCAAAAGCTTTGAATATATTTGAAATTAAACTTGAGTGAAAAATTATTGTTGGAGTTTGGAGGAGCCTCAACATTAATCACTCAAGTGGTTGCCAGTTAATGGACAAGCTATGGACTATTTTAATATAAATTAGAGCTTGGTCTATCAAAAAAGTTAGGGTATCAATGTGAAAATCAAGTAAGGAAACAGAAGAAAGATTGAGAATTAAGACTTCGGATTGGGCATGATTTGTTATAGCTATATTTGTCAAGCTCTCAACTTTCTGATTCAAGAGATTATGCTATAATTAGTTATTGCATTTGTATCTCTTAAGTGAATATATTGTAAAAGATTTTGTTCATCTTGTGAGGATTTTGTAATATTTATCGTATGTGATTCGTGAGTGCAAGATCGGGTGTGATCTTGTATGTGCTTGTAACTGTGCTCATTTGATACTTCGGGCGTGGAGTGGTGAGAGTTGTTGTAATTGTAAGTGTTCAATTTAGCTTGTGAAGTGGAGCTTGAGGCTAAGAAGTGAAGGGCAAGTGTGTGGCTGAGTGGGTTAAAGAACAAGTGGGCTTGTGAAGCACTTAGCTTGAGCTTGGTAAAAGACAAATAGTTGTGACACTTTAGTTGTAACAATCAAAAGCTATTCATAATGAAGTATGAAAGATCCTGATGGAGACACAAACTCTAACACCAAAGCACAAAGTGATTAAAATAGTTTAATCCAATCTTAATTAATAACTAATTGTAAAGTATGAAGTGAATTATACTTTAAATGATAACCGAATGGAATGCGTATAAGTCTAGCAAAACTACAAGTGATTTATTAACAAATTTGTAACCAATCTTATGTGTTGAACCAACCATACAGATGTGAAAAAATAAGTTAACCAAATTAGATCAACCAAGAGTAAGGGTAGAAATATAAACAGTGTACAAAAGGATTTTTTAAGAGGTGAGAACTGGTACGTCATCTTTTTTACACCCCTGTGTCCTATGATAGGGTAGGGGTTCTATACTTCACTATGGCAAAACCAAAGTGTGTTACAACCTAAGTTATAACCACATGTCCTATACCAAGCAAGACCTAAGTGCTTCACAAGTCACTTGTCCTTCACCACACTCAACCCCGGGCCAGCTTCACAAGGCAATGTCCTTTACCCCTTGATCTCTCACTTGACTTTACAAGCCGAACTTAATACTTACAATTACAACACCACTAAACCCACTTCACACCCAAAGAGTACAAACAACCCAATAGCGTAAGCATCACCATAAGATCACACCCGATCTTCTTTACGATTCCTCACAAGATCAACAATATCTTTTACATAAAATCACTCAATAAATTTAAATACAATAATCAATTGTAGCACACTCTCTTTAATCCAGAAGTTGAGAACTTGGGCAAATGTAGCTTTAGCAAAGCATGCCCAATCCAAAATTTCAATTTTCAAGCTTTCTTCATTTTCTCCTTATGAATATACTATTGAAGCATCAAACTTTCACCCTAGGCCAAACCCCTATTTAAAGCTGAATAGGTCAAGCTTGTCCATAGCACCCAACCAATTGAGCATTAATGTGGAGAAAGTTCTTCAAAACTCAAACACAAGTTTTTTGCTCAGGTTTGAATTCAACTTCAAATAGGTTCAAACATTAGGCTCTTCTTAAATGTTTGGTCCCTCAACTTAGTCCCAAATTTATAAGATCCCTCAACTTAGTCCCAAATTTAATACCTACTAGGGTAAGATCTTATATATAAGTGAGAATGGACTATATATGTTTAACTTGGTTAACCACTTTTAAAGAGATGACTTAGCTCATTACATTGCACTTTAGGCTAGGTCGTTACAAATGGTATGAGAGCATCCTAATTTTGTGTTAGATGGTGGGCTAGACTAGAGATGTTGGGTAGGCTACTAGTCATGAGCCAAAGAAGGTCGTTAGCTAGGGCTAGCAACAAACCAAGTGTTGGAATTTCAAGGATAAAATTTCTTAAATGTCATTAGGCTCCTCTTAAATGTTTGGTCCTTAAGGAGTTTCTAATTTTGTAAGATCCCTCAACTTAGTCCCAAATTTAATACCTACTATGGTATGATCTTATTTATAAGTGAGAATAGATTATATATCTTAAACTTGGTTAACTACTTTTAAAGAGATAACTTAGCCCATTACGTTGCACTTTGGGCCGGGTCGTTACAAATGGTATGAGAGCATCCTGGTTTTGTGTTAGATGGTGGGCTAGAATAGGGATGTTGCTAGGCTATTGGTCATGAGCTAAAGAAGGTCATTAGCTGGGGCTAGCAACATACCAAGTGTTAGAATTTCGGGGATAAATTTCTTACGGTGGGAGGATTATAAGATCCCTTAACTTAGTCTCGCATCTAATACCTACTGAGGTAAGATCATATTTATAAATATGAATAGATTATAGATTTTTAGCTTGCTTAACCACTTTTGAAGAGATGACTTAGCCCATTACGTTGCTCTTTCGGCCATGTCATTACAAATATTATAAAACCTTGAAAATAACTAAATTATTTTCTTTAAAGTTTTGTAAGTCTAGAAATGAGTCATAAAATATTATTTAACTTAATTCTTGTCTTCCAAATCTTGCTTCGTTAATTATTATTTTAAATAATAAAATAATAAAATAATAAAATAATAAAAATAATAAAATAAGAAAGAAAGTAAAAAAAATAGTAATCATTTTGGATGAATCAAGTGGGTGCTATGGGTGGCTAGCCATTTTCGTTATTAGGCAGTAAAGTTTTTGTAGAGATTAGGTAGACTACGTCTTGTGAGTGGATAAGGACAGTTTGGGCATTAAAGGATACGAAGGAGATTTTAAAGGAGTTAGACACTAGGTACGCTAAAATCCTTGAGTGAGTCTTCATGTTTTTCACCATTGCCGCCTCTTCTTCTCCTCTCCCTTCCTTCTGGTGCCAACCTCCTTTACTCCTTTACCTTCCCCCTTACTTGGTATCCTTTCTTTTCCCTCTCGTTGTTTCTTTTTATCCATCTTCATGCATGCCTCTCTTTGTTTTTTTCATTTCTTTTGATTATGAAGATCTGATTTGTGTTTTCTTTTTCAATGTGCATGTACGTCATGTGGGTGCATGATTTCTTATTTTGTACATAGTTCCATGAATATTTGAGTGAGAAGCTATACATATTTTTTCCTTTTCATGTACTATTTATTTTATTTTATTACTTTTCACTATTTTGTGAATTAAATTAATCATCGTACTTAGTGTTTATTAACAATATGATTAATTTCCCCTATTTGTATTAATTAATATTAATATTATTAATGTTTTCTATTATGATAAGTATTATTTGCGTTAATTCATTATTTGAATTATATGTAAATTAACAATGGTGTTATATTGAATATTGATGACATATTCAGTAATCCCATTTTATTTATTACATCAATATTTGATGAATTATTAATATTTAATTATAATGTATATTACTTGCTATCACTTTGGTTAGTTGACCTTTTGATCTTTATATATGATAAAAATTAAAAATGAGTCAATAAACTATTTTGCATGGTTTGTGTTTTTCAGCGTGCCTATAGTTTGTATGGTTTGTGTTTTTATATGTGCCTATAGTTTGTATGGTTTGTGTTTTTATATGTGCCTATAGTTTGCTTTTCCGTGCGCCTTAATATAGTTGGGTTACTAGGTTAATCTAACTACATATGAGAAAAAATCATGTTATGCATGCCTAATTAAGTAAGTTGGTTATGACATTATAATACTTGTTAGTTCTTTTTGGATGTAATTGATTCAGGTTTGCTATTAATTAACAAGTTAATATTTCTCTTCCATGTAGATCAATATTAACGTTATAATTTAAGACAAAAGGTTTATTTAGGAATAATATAATAATTGATAAAATATAATGTCTCATTTAGTATTTGTTGTGTTATTAGTTGCTCTATTATATTATATATATACATGTAGTACAATCAATATATGGGTATCAAACTTTTAAAATATTAATAAACAAATAAGGCATTAGTTTTGTGTCATGTTAATTTATCAACTTATAGTTATATTTATTTTTCACCAAATTAATAAGTTATCATGTAGCTTACAATTTTAACTATTTTGTATGGTTGATGAGACAAACTACACTATTAATTTATGAGTTAGATTATAGATAGCTTACCGATTAGTGTATTTTCATCATTTGAGGAATTATCATTCATTTATCCTTTTTAATTTTTTGTTCACTATTATATATGATTAATTTTTAATTTATGGGTTGTAAATATTGACATCATTATGAGTCCAAGTAGTTGTTGGCATGTTTTGATTTTTTGATAATGATTAATAATTTGGGGTGACTATATAAATTTAGCTCGTGTCAATTAAATAAATTTTAAATTATTATTTTTCACTCATAAGTAATTAACTAAGTGATTAACTAATTGTTGTAGGACATATTTTATTGTTATTTTTTTATCTACCTAGTTAAGTGTCGCATATAATATTATTTCATGCATTAGACTAAGGAATTTTACCTATTAACGTATAAACTAATTTTCTTCTAGGTTTGTATAATTAGTTAAAGTATTGTATATTCCTTTTTGGAAGCCCTGGCCAGTCTGAGCCTAGACTTGACCACAATGCGCCGAGCGCAATCGTGGTTGATGAATTGACTTAGTCTAACACAGGGCCGCATCCTTAAAATTCTTAAAAGATAAAATATCTACCCCCCTATGTTGAAAGGGGTGACAGGGTGCAATGACGCAATATGACTCATTATGCACTTCTGATATTGAGAGGTAAGTCAACGACAAATATCGATTACTACAGGTCATGGGCCACTTAGCATGTAAAACCCAAGTTTTTCGCTCGTTGATTTTAATTTTGGTTCAGCCGTGACCCAGATCGAGTTGCTTACCCGGCATTTTGTTGTGTATTTATGTATGCTCTCTACCTATATATGAGTTGCCCAATCCTTTCTTCCTTTGGCTTTATTGCCCCCGTCGAATGTTGTGTGTCCGTCCATTTGTTTTTATGATTCTGTTCATTCAAATAGAGTCTAGTTAGATCTTAGGACTGAGTCCCCCGCATGTTTAGTCACTTTTCATGTGTTGTGGTCGTGTTTGTTTTATGTGTGTTTCCAGTGAAAAAACTTAAAATGATGCAAATGAGGACTGGGCATAAAAGGCATCATGCCAACGGCCTCACACCCAGATAAATTTGAATTTAACGCTTAAGTTCAGACCTCAGACGCCAAGACACTGTCGAAGTGCCCTTACACCCGTGACTTGCCTTATTTTGGAATTTTTTCATGTATTTATTTAGTTTATTTATTTTATAAACCACTAAAAATTTTCCCTCTTTTTCTTTATAAATTTCAAATCCCAATACACCTCATTAGGTGTGGCACCCATGCCTATGACATCACCTAACTGACCACCCTCTTTTTTATAAAATCCCACCCTCATCCTCACCTTTCCACACTTCACAACCACTCCACTCCCCTTCAACGTCCCTCTCCTTCTCCCAATCTTCTTCTTCACTCTTTGAGCATTCTCTATCCTTCCTTAGCCTTCCAAGATGTTCTTATTTCAAAGGTTAAAGGACTTGGAGTGGGAAAACTCCGAGTGACCTCCCCTTAAACGGTTAAATGTATGTTCTTTCCCCGGTTTTGGTTGATGATTCTTGTTTGGGTGATTGTTTTGTGTATGAATGTTATTGTTTATATTTTTATTGCATTTTTACCTTGTATATATGACTCTTAAAAGAATTTTTAGAGGTAGCTTCATGTCATTCTCACGTGTAGATAAAAAGTTATGATTTTTGTATCATTTGTGTGTCCAGATCTACACTAGTTGAGCATGAACTCATAACTCATGTTTTAGATGTCAGATTTGTATGATCTGGGTTTTTTGTTTTCACACGACATAGATCTATAATTTATATGTTAAATGTGTCGACTGATTTGGCATGGATGAATATGAAAAGGTCCAAAATTAGAGGAAAGGTGGCATCTTTTAAGGTTCTAGTGACCTGATCGCCCGTTTTCCCAATTTTTACACGTTGATATGATTTTAATTTCATGATACTTATGACAATCTATTAAGTATGTTGTGATCTTAATATCATAAATTTTCCTTACCAAAATTACCTCAACTAAGGACTGAACAACTAAGTTTATAATCCTGTTTCTATGATTTCAATTGAAAAATATGTGGAAAATATATTCATCAGTGGAAAAATTATATAATAAATTATAGAGTTTACTAAGTATCTTAATATTGTCTATGTAAAATTTTGGAGCATTTGGGTTTGTAAGTAATTCAGTAGAAATTTCTAATTCTACCCTAGTTGGGTAAATTACAGAAATCACAAAATCAAAAATAAATATTAGAAAGTTTACATAAGCCTAGTTATAAGGAAATTGGACCTGAAATATTAATGAGTTAAACTTGCAAGTGTTATATAACTATTCCAATTAAACAAAGCCCATTTGGACTTCTCAGCCCATGGACCGAAATTTTGAAGTTTGTTGTGTAGTGACGGGTACTGTTTACAGCAAATTAATCCAACCTTAATTAAGCTCAATAAACATGATAATCCACATATTATCACTTGTTAATATTTATGACATACCCTTAGGGTGTCTAGAACTAGGGGATCAAATTTCAGCTTAATCGAATGTCATTTAGTCTGTCCAAAAAATTGTCCAATTAAGCCCGACAATAAAACTATAAGTACGAAATCATGCACTAAGTAGAATTATATACTCGAAACAACTCGCTTGGTATCATGAGAATGGAAGACATTGTTAAACATGCATCAAACACATCAAATATAAATAAAAATAATAAAGTAAATAACTGAGTTGAGCTCAAGGGTGTGTAGCATTTATCTGTCCTTCCACCAAAGTAGACTCAGGATTTGCAAGACTTATATATATTAGATGAAAAATGTCAGAAACGAGTGTTACTGGTTCGAAAAATAACTAATACAAGCTGGCAAATTGGTATTCCATTACCCACAGAAACTTATGAAACCTCAAGATTTCCTCATACTGGGCAGTAAGCAAACATACTTAAGCAATTGTCGGCTCTCATGCACAGCTCATAATCATATGTATACATACATACAATGCTTATGCCCTCACACCTTCCATATCACCCACCACGGTACTCGAGTGGCAAAAGGAACAATTAAGTTAGTGGCACATATTCTGAAAATGAGCTGCATTACGCAGTACCATCATACACTGCACTACCTCATGGTTTGAAGGAGTACTAGTGTGATTCATACATATCTCCATACCGCTCACTCTTTTATTCGTCTAATCCGTACAAATGTGCATATTCATATAATAGGCTTCGGAAAGAGGCTTATATCATATTTTCTGGAGCTTCAGTTCAAAAACCAACAAGGGATCACGTCCTTGTAGTTTTATTAAACATGCATAGAAAACACAGCTAAATAGCCCGCATCAGAGTGACGCAATGAAATGCCGCCAATGCTGTCCTACATACAAAACACGATTAAACCCAACATGCATATCATAGTTTCTGTTATGGTACAATTGAGCATGAGTTGGCAGTGTATATACGAGGTATACATATGATTTTTATGAGTTAGCCAAGATTCTGGGTATTTTCATTTGTATGTAGCATAGGAATTTTGGATCACTCGATTGTGCCCCTATGGGCCTAGCTTGTTGATTTCATGGTTCGAGGCCCATTTAACCTTCTTGTCTCCATTCCTGCCTATAAAGTCACTTTTAAAACTCTAGTAAGTTTTGACATTGGACGGTCTCGATCTAAGCTTTCTGTCCATAGTTATAGTGTATATACCCATATGTGGGCCCCACTACGAAACAAGTTGTTGGACATTCGGATTGTAGCCATCCACGTCAACCCCAGTTTTTTCCCATTTATATTTCAAACATTTCAATTGATTTTCAAAGTTACACGCCTAGCACCGCGACCACTTTGGCTCGCTGCCGGCAACACTCCACCCCTCCTCCGGCCACCATACGGTATGGCCGTAACCACATCACGGCCAGCTATCCGTCCGTACCCACTAATGCCACCGGTCCCACCACAGTGACCACCAACGACAATGTGTTTCCAGTTGATTTCCGCAGCTGCCGCCACCTGTTTGGGCTATTTTTTAGTGCCGGCAAGCTGCCTCCGACCGATCCAACCACCCACATAGCCACATCTTGCCTATATCTCCTTTTTGAGACAACCCACGACCACCACCACGGTCGCAGTCACCGCCGGCGATGATGCCACACCGGGCAGTGAAACCGTCACTTCCTGGCCAGCCAGTGGCCGGACTTCTTCGATCGTCAAATAGCACCTCTGCCATGACGCCCCTGCCAATCCCAACCGGCGGTGACCCCAGCAGTGGTGCCACTAGAGTTTTCTGGACCGACCGCCCCATCCTGCCCGTTTGCCATGCTTGCCTATGGTCCAAGCTCCAAGCGTATCAGCACATCTACGAAAAGCTTAGACTCCGAAACCTGAATCCAATCCCTCTAATAAGTAGAGTACTAACATGTCTTATGATGCATGCTCGTGGTGTATGCTCATATCATCAATACATCCTAGTAAAGAAAATAGTGCTAACAAACTTATAACTAAACATGTGGCACAAAAATTGAGACATCATAAAAATAAATAAAAAATAAATAAATAAACAAGAAAATGCACTAATAGATAATTAGATAAATAATAAATACATAAACATAAATAATACTCTAATCATGAAATAATAATGTAATTATACTTTATAAATACACGGGTAAACACTAGTGAATATTATATATACTCGTGTTAATAAACATATAAACAATTGAATAATTAAATAAATAAATAAACAAATAGTTAATACTCAATAATCATAACAATAATAATATCATAGTTATACAATACAAGAATACATAATTAAACACAAATAAATAATCACATACATGCTAACAAACAAATATATATATATATATATATATATATATATATATATAATTTAGTAAATATAAATAAGACTAATATTAAGAAGTAAGTATATCATTAATAATAATAAGTAATCCTGTAAACTTATATTATACAATACAAGAATACATAATTAAACACAAATAAATAATCACATACATGCTAACAAACAAATATATATATATATATATATATATATATATATATATATATATAAAATTTAGTAAATATAAATAAGACTAATATTAAGAAGTAAGTATATCATTAATAATAATAAGTAATCCTGTAAACTTATATTATAATCAATAAATACACTAATAACAAGAAATGAATAATAATAATAAATATTAATAATAAATATCAATCAATAAAAAATAATCATAACATCTAAACATACTAAATCATGTGAATATACATCAAAATGTATATAGAGGTTCTCGAATTACTGAAAACAGTGAAAGAACGGACGAAAACAATGCGAAAATGAGTGAAATTGGACCAAACCGGTGGGCTAAACCAACCCGATCTAGGTTAACTGGAAAATGGGATGGGTTGGCTAGGCAAAGATGATGGACACGCACTTGGGCACGTCCAAGTGAACTCGGGCATCACCGGGTGGACTCGGGCATGACTAGACGAATGCAAACACGGGCAGCACAGCACGGACATGAACATGGCAAATGGGCCGGATGGAGCGGCCAGTGCGCATCACTGGAAAAAGCTGACAGCAGCAAAGTTGGGCTCACCACTGGTCTGAATCGACAGGGGTGTCATGGCGTAGCTGCTAGTGGTGACGATCAGAGGAGTCCAAAACAATGGCCCAAAAGGGTTGAGGCGGCGGAGAAAATCAACTAGAAACACGCTGATACTGGCAGCCCCTACGGTCTCACTGGTGGGGATGGTGGGTATAGACGGATAGCTGGCCGCGAAATGATTGCGACCGTAGTGATCCAGTGGCCGCAGGAGGGACAGAGTCTCGCTGGTGGTGAGCTAAATTTGTAGCAGCGCTAGGGGTGTAACTTTGAAAATCAATGGAAATGTTTGAAATATAAATGGGAGAAAACTAGGTTTAATGTGGATGGCCCATATCTTGCCACGTGGCACGATCCGAAAGTCTGACAACTTGTTACTTAGTAGGGCCCACTATGGATATATGCACTATACATATGGACGGAAAGCTCAGATCTAAGCCATCTAAAGTTTCCTAAAAGTGACTCTATATGCGAGAATCGAGGCAAGAAGGTTAAATGAACCTCGAACCATGAACTCAATCAAGCTGGGCCCACAAGGGCACAATCAAGTGATCCAAAATTCCCATGCTGTATGCAAATGAAATACCAAGAAAATCCCAAACGAACGCTGTTTGATTATCTTTATAACATGCAAGTATATATGGTTGAAACAAGTAATATATGATGAATTCGAGTATAGTCCCAAAGTGAAATGAATTTCCTTAAATTAATTAAAGAAAATAAAATTAAGAACAATTAATTTTACTAAATGTTAATAATAACTTTAAATTAAAGAAAAAGTTTATAATGATAAAGCCCGTTCTAGATTCGAATTTTCCTTAACATGAATTTATTATTCATTACATCTTACTCTTATCTTTTATTCTTTTGCATTGCCGATCTTCGAGAATTATATGACATGGTGGGATCTGCTCCTTCATGCATCTATTATTTCGCCTCAATTTCTACCTCTCGATGATAATTAATTGATCAACAAAATAATGCATTAAGATTTTCCTTACAATCGCATATGTTGTTGTGTATCTCCCTATCACAACAACAAACAAGTCCAAGGACTCA
>JAURVB010011672.1:0-53447 GCA_033002965.1 Piper betle | reverse complement strand
GCATGGTTTAGACCTTTGTATCATTTTAATCCACACCTGATTATTTAATTTAAAATTTTCACAAAATCTAATTTTTGTTAAAATATGATATTTAAATAATATTTAATAAAATAATAATGACAAAATATATTTTTAATATCTAATAAAATATTGCATTTAGAATTTTAGGATCCCTTGAACCAAGTTTGATCGAGTTAAACCAAATATACCTCGTACCATTTATAAATCCGATATAGTAATTGGCATCAGCATGTTTAAAACTATGGGCCTAACAAAAATAGTAAAACATTAATCCTCTTCAAAACTTATAACTAATTGTAAGGTCAAAAATAATAACATCCCTGATTTTTGAAGTGAACTCAAGTTACTTAGCTGGATTTTTTGGGTTTTTAAGCACTAAAAAATTATGTTTATACTAAATATTAAGAGTAAAATGTCATATTCCACTTGGGGTGGATTTATAAGGAAGACTAAGAATATCTTGATGTAGAGTCTAATTATAACCTAGAAGATATTGTTTGTGCATACAAGTGGATTAGGGGAATAACACAAATAACTGGACCATATAACTATAGAATAGACATGTAAATAATAGCGTAAGATCTAATAATTCTCATAGTTAAAAAACTTTTTTGACTCCAAAAACTCCTCAAATTGACTCTACTCCATAGATTGAAACTTCATTAATAACTCTATATTAGCTGATTTTATAATTGACACTCCAAGTTAAATTATAAAAATTATCAAAACATATAATCTTTATTTTAGATTAGGTAAATCAATATATTTAAGTAATATAAATCACATATTTATTATTTTTAAATGCCAAAAAGTAATATATACTAATTTTATATAGCTATTTATTTATATAATTAAAATTTTAATATAAATAACTTCAAATCGGCTTGGACTCGATTCCATTTTATGACATGACGAGTCTAAATCCAAGTGGTATTCCTAAGCCCAATCTTAATTGATGGCTTTGTGTATCAAATTCACTACTCCAGCTCAATCTGTTGACATGTAAATGGCGTAGAGTTAATGGGGATGAGTTCGAATATGGATAGGATATCTGCCAATATTCTTATTTGATCCAGATCCAAATCCAAATATTTGAGCTTATATATTAAAATTTTTAATTCCACACCAAGACCGTACATGATTTTGGGGTACGTGACATTGACACCCTCTCAATTTCCAAATTTGGCATTATGTGATATGTTTACCACTAAAATATTTATATATTCATCTAGATCATATAATCACCTATTATCATCAACTATGAATAAATTATTCAACATTTTAATTTTTTAATGAAAATTTAATTATGAATTATTAGTTTTTTAGCATGGCAATTTACACATTTTCATGTACATTTTCGTCGTTCAAATACAGCTTAGCTTGTCGGTCCCAAACTAGTATGTGATCCAAATGTTTTTATGTATATAATATATCTGAATAGTCCAAACCTGTATTAACGAATATAAATTAGTCAGATATAATTTGTGTTTAAAAATATTGAATATCAAAAACATCCCTTAAGAGTCTTTTTCCCCCCTAAGCAGAGTTGATAAGGGGAGATAGTGTTGTTCGGCTTTTAGACCACCTCTGTCGATGAAATTGGATCTTGAAGGGACGCCCACTTGAAGAAGGGTCACATAGGCCTGTGGTTTGGTACCCTTCCAATACCGATCCCTGCTTGTGACCCATCTACTTTGGAAGGGTTCATAAAGGTTATGAGCAACACAAGGACAAACTTTATTGATGAGGATACGGCCTCTACAGCATACAATACTTGGCCATTGCTGCAGTCAAGAGTAGGTGGATTGCACTCTAATTGTTGGCACATACTTTGCTTCAAGAAGATGAATGAATCATTTTGGTTGTTTAAATCCTCAACCAGAAAAGCGTCATTGTTTCAATTCTTTCTTTTTTCTTTCTGGGTTTTGATTGGAGCTTTTGGTTATAGTTTGTTACTATACCCATGTTACTATTTGGTCAAGAAGAGATCCTTCTGACCCGCTGCTGTAAAACTAGTTTATTGTAGCGTCTGCCCAGCTGTCAATTTTAAGCCTTGACTGGAATAAAGTTGGGGGCAACGGTTATAGAATAAGGTATAAATTAATTTGTAAGTGTTGAGGGAATGGTAAAATATTAGTTTGCTTCTCGCACACTTAGGGGTGTAATCAAACGAGGCTTGTTTGTGAGTAAAATAGTTTGGTTCGACTTAAACTTGTACTCATTATTTTAAAGTTCAAATAAATATTTGGTTCAAAATTAATAATCTATGAACAACTAATTAAATTGAAACCACCGACAAAGTCTTACAAATTAATAGCTATTTTTGCTCTATTTAGGGATAGGTTCGGATATTCAATATTCTTAAATCTAATCAAAATATGACCCATTTATATCTTATCCGAAACTATTTCAGATCAAATTCAATACAAACTTTTCGGATATTTATTATATTCGAAGATATTTAGATCGGATATAGATTTGGGTGATTAGATCCCTATTTGATCCGAATAAATGATATTTTATAAAATTATATTTTAAAAATATTTAAAAATAATTTTTTATTAATCTTAGTCTATTTTTATATTAAATTTTATATAATTTATATTATTTTAGTTAATCGGATTGTATTCAGGTTGGATACAGGTTATACGAATTTAAGTCTGATATGATATAGTAAATAAAATGAATATAATCTTCAGATTGGGTCGGATTTGGGTTTGAATTTTTGGATTCGGGTGAGATTGGCATAAGGCAATATCTAATTCATATTTGATCCGAACCCATAACTATTGTTTGCAGAAGATCATATGCAACGTTATATTATGTACAATTCTTCTCAAATATTGATGCTAAAATGAATATCGAATTCCCCTTGTGGGCAATTTAAACTTAAACAAAGTGGTTGAATCATCTAGTTTGTGTCGAGGCAAAGGGTTTGAATTTTAACAAGGTATGTGGTTCGGAGGAAATTAAGTTACTTCATTATTGTGCTTATATTTATATTATATTTATTTAGGTGCTAAACTGTTTAAAAACAAATAATAAATTAGTTCCTTTTAAACAAATTTACAATTTCTTGACTATTTTGATGACCATGATAAGCATTGGTTCCACGCATGGTACAAGTAAGTACTAGGATAGATTAGTGATAACTACTGATTCCTTTAAGACAAAAGCTTAGAACTAATTTAGTTTTCTATTTAACTAGAATCTGTTATGATTGTTCCGAATGATGAGCACTTATCTAACGAGATTTGGACAATAAAAATTGGCAGGCAACCAGCACAAGAACCGGAAACAATTGTTGGGCTAATAAATAATGGGGAAGAAGACAAGAGGTAAACAAAAACAACACTTAAATTTTGAATTTCATGGAAAGTGAAACTTCCAAGAGGACCCCACATCCTCCAACCGAAAAACCCATTGTATGGTCTCTTCCCATTAAATGTTCGAAATCTGTCGCCTTCCCAAAATATTTTACCTTATTTATTTGGTTTTTTTCTTTATTTTTTTCCTAACCTGGTAATTATATGTTCTAATAAACCTGAACAAAACTGTAATTATGTGGAAATAGACCTTACTGTCTAAGTTTAAAGTTTAGTTTTGAAATTATGTTTGATTTGGTTCGGTTTAAAAAATTGAGTTTGGCTATGTTCAATTTGAAGCCAAACCAATTCTGAGCACACCGTGGGAGATAGCTCCCAATTATGAGCTGATGCATTAGAAACAATCTTCTCACCAATTAAAAGATTCAAAACAATATGAAACAGTTTTCCTTTTATGGCATAGTTGCTTCTCTTCTTCTCATGAACTGTTCTTTTTAAACGTTTCCAATGCAGCAAGGCCTGAGAAAATGCTCACAAAACCTTATTTTACAAAATTACTGGTTTTTCTGGAGAATTATTCGCCAATGAAATTCATGGTCATCATTAATTCAAAACAATATTTCATAAACAATTACCCACAATTACCACATGTTTAAGTTAAAATCCACTTCCTCTTTTTTTATTTCCCTCCATGAATAAAGATTTTTTTTCTTTTTTTCCTCCATGAATAAAATTTTTTTCACAAAAATATAAACAAACAAAATTATCTCTCACCCCTCCGCCTCTCTTGTGAAGTAGCCACAGGAATCCTTTCACTGCCACTCTCCCACTCCCAATTCTCTCTCCTCTTTTTATCTACATTTTCTTGTGTGCAAGGATTCAGACAAATTAGCAGCTCATGTCCAAAGCACATAGGCTTGTGATTCCTCAAACGCGTCAAGATTTTTAAGCCTCCTCTCTGTCTTGTTTCCTCTCATCCAACCTACCAAACTTGTGCAAGGGAGAAAGAAACCCACCACCACCTTGCTTCCCTATGTCACAAACTCTCATCAGGTTTATTTAGTTTCCTCCTCCTGGGAGAAGGGGCCATCCAAGAGCTTGCACATGACCCAGCTGCTGTTTCATCGCTTTTGTAGCTCAAACACGCAACATCTAGCACCCCAATTGGACTCTGTGGAGCAGAAAACAAGGGCCCCCTGGGACATTTCACTGGCTGTGGCGTCAATGCCAAGTCTTGGATTAGCTCATGGCAATTCAAAGCTCTTTCCTGCAAAGCAGAACCCGGGTACAAAACTTATTCGTCATCAAATGGCGTTCAGTGCAAAACTGAAACAGATGACTAAGTGCCGAAATTTAATGGCATTTTACCTTATCAACATGCATCAGATGAGATATAGCTTTGTTGAAACTTACTGAACATGTTTCCCCCACAACAAATATGGCCACAGCTGCTGCAATCTCTGAGGGCTTGAACTCTAAGAATTCAACACCTGCAGCGTTTAAACACATATCAGTAAGGGCTAAACGTACACTTAAATTGAATGCTTGGCAGAATTGACTAGTAGACACATTTCTGTTATAAAGCAAACAATTAGACCTTTAATGGTGCACAAAATGAACTCAAAAGATCGAGCCATCATTTTTCTCGATGGTGGGTTTCCATCATTAATCCTTTGCATGAAGTAATCAATATAAGAGAATGGAGTAATAGCTCGCATTCTCCAATTCAAAGTTCTCAACACAAGCAGCTCCATTCTCTGTATAGTCTTCGACTCAAACACATACTTAGCTTCACCAACCTAGATAATCAAATTCTACACATATTAGACAGGTCAACAATGGTTTACACAAACTCTAACTTCAATGTTTCAAGATTTAACTACTTGACACAAAATTTTTCATTACCTGCAAATCTAGAACTAGTGGAACATGGGTCTCCTCCATCTTGGCTGCCAATGACAAGCAAGCCACAGATAGCAGCTGCATCATCCATGATTTACTTTGCTGAGTAGCAAGAGAACCACAATTTTTACATCAGAAACCGATCGTTCACGAGATGTGCAACATTGTTATTTTAACAAACAGACAGCCCAAAAAAGAAATTGCTAATCCCATCACCTACTTACAGGAAACTCGTAGGTGGAAAGAAATCTATCCAGATAGTTTATTGACAGGCATGCACAAAGGGGTCCAAAACTGTAATAGGCGTGAACCTGTTGCACACGGAGTAGAGCAGCAGCACGAATCAATAACAAGAAAAATAGATCAAACACAAACATCAACCCAGGAAACCAATATCGGACCATCTCACAAACATGCAAAACCGAAACAAGAAAATAAAAGATGAAATCCTTTTTTGTCAGAGGGGAAAGAAAATGGAGGTGGACGGACCGACCTTGACAATCCAATCCACAGCATCCATCCTAGCAGACAAATCCAACACCCCAGACCTCAACCTCTCCACATACCCATCCATGGCCAGATGCGCCACCTCCCTCTCAACCAGCAACCCCACACAGTCATCACTCAGCAATGGCGCCCGCGCAAGAACCTCCTCCCAGAACAACCCCGAGCAGAGGTCATCCTCCTCCCCACCGCCACCGCCAACCTCATTGACAACACCAGCATCATCATCGAAACCCATGATGCTGTTGTTGTCTTCTGGGCATAAAAGGTTCGACATTGAGTAGTCAAGACCAGGAGCCATTGAAGCTCAACCAACCCAGCAAGATTAAAAAAACACACAAACACAAAAAAGATCCAAATCTATGTTCTGATGATAAGAACAGTTACTTTTCCATGTTCTTAATGTGAACCAGTTTGTTCAAGCATGCATCAGAGCATCATCGGAGATGGGGAAGGAGGAAGAGGGAGGGAGGAGGCTGTGGGCTTGTGAAGAGGGAGGGAGGGGGTTGAGGTTTTTAGATGTTAGGGTCGGACAAAGGGAGGGGCATGGGATCGTAAAAAGGCACCTTTTAATAAATAAATAAATAAATAAATAAATAAATAAATTTGTGATGAGGGGGGATATTGTCGATATCACAGTCAGGATGGTGACAAAAGATTTGTGGGTGGTGAAGATTGAGATGGGCCGCCGGGGTTTTATTTGACTCATTTCCTTACTTAAATAGAATATTTAAAACAAAATTTTTCACTTTAATAATTGGGTGATTGAAAATTAAACAACAATGTAAATAATCAACGAATCGTTAATCAATCTATTTCGGACTCAAATCATCGGGTCACTAGAGTCTACTCGAGTTTGGCTAGGCAGGCTAAGATCAAGCTCATTGTCATATTTATTTGAAATTCCAATATAAATTAATTTGTCGTATTGTTTTTAATATAGACATCTATTTTGTAATAAAATGTTAAATTAGGTTGAAAATAAATTCCTAAAAATTGTTTTTTCAATTTTTTTACACCGACTCGGGTCAAAGAAAGTCCAATGAATCGAGCTTAGTTCTATTAAGTTTTAACCCGAATAAAGTTCGAGGCAACTATATTATCAACGTGTTAGCTAAAAGCATATTTATAGTTTTAATGGGCGGTAGCCATTTTTTTCGTGAATTTTTACTTTTTATTAAAAAATAAGAAAGAAAAATACCGATCTATCCATAATAATTACAAGCCATAAGCTCATAACACATAAAAAATACATCATCATTACAATTAAGATAACTAAAAATAGTGATTTTGCACATCATTAATTATACGTAGGTTTGATGATTTTATGCAATTATTTATTTTACTATTGCAATCCACAAGAGCGGTGAGGATGATTAATTTCATGGAGGTCGTTTTTACATTAATATATATTACGTAACGTGACATAATACCTTTTGTAATAATAATAGTCGTACAAGATCTCGTGACATTGGAATTCCCTTCATTAATGTTTACTTTCACGTACGAAAAACGTTTCACACGCCTTGCTTTTTTCTTGTGTAGGCCACCTCATTAACCAAAATTATGGGCTTTGAGTCCACTCAATATTGATTTTATATATATATAGGGTAAAGTGAAGAAGAGCAAGGGGCAGAAAAAATTTTCTGCCCCAAGCTCTTCTCTGGGCCGTCCGATTATAAGGACGGCCCAGATCTCCTATTAAAAAATAAAATTCCAAAAGTGCCCCCGCCCCATCACCGCGCTCGCCCTCGCCGCTGCCCTGTCGCACCACGGCCCTGCCGCGTCGTCGCCCCTCGCGGCCGCCACCCCTTCGCGAAGGGGAGGGACGCGCTTCCTCCCCTCCCTCCTCCTCGCTCCCCGCCGCGGACGCCGCCGCCCAGTCGCGGACGCCCGTCCGCCCTGCTCCCCATCGACCCCGTCGTCCCGCCGCCGCCCTGTCGCACCACCGCCCCGCCGCGTCGTCACCCCTCGCGGCCGCCACCCCTTCGTGAGGGGAGGGACTCGCTCCTCCCCACTCCCTCCTCCTCGCTCCCCTCGCCGCGGACGCCGCCGCCCAGTCGCGGACGCCCGTCCGCCCCGCTCCCCATCAACCCGGTCGTCCCGCCCCCGGCGGCCGCAACCGCCGGGGGGCGGGACGACGGGGTCGATGGGGAGCGGGGAGGCTTTTTTCCTGTCTGGCCGCCGCCGGCCAGATCCGTCCGCGACAGGCTGGAACTGGCCGTCCCTTGACCGGATCTGGTCGGGGACGGCCAGGTCCAGCCTGTCGCGGCCAGATCTGGCCGCGACAGCTCGCCCGCATCTGGCGGCGGCCAGATCTGGGCGCCCTCCCTCCCGGCCACAGCGGCGGCGCTCCGCCTCCGCCCCTCCATATAATCTAGACCGTCCTTTCTAATCGGACGATCCAGATCAAATTAAAATTATTTTTTAAAAAAAACTAATAAAACTGGGCCGTCCTTGTAATCGGACGGCCAAAATAAAGGTGGCTCAGATGCGCTTCCCTGCCTCTGGCGCAGGGAAGCGCCCCTCATATATATATAGACACACCCAATTGTATAGTTTTTAACGTATAAACCTCATTATTAAAAGAGTAATTATCTTTTTAAAAATCTTATAGTCAAATAATTGTAAGATCGAATCAGCATCTAAATATATATTGGTGATAAAATTTATTCACTATCAAAATTTTAACATCGTCATTGTGAATATTTAATGAAGAGCTATTTCGTCATAGTTGATTGAGTCATGTAGCAAATTTAAATGTGAGACCATACAGCCGATTTTTACTCTTATTAAAATAATATAATTGGAAAAAATAATTTAGCTAATAAGAATTTAAAATTTATTATTATTTTGATATCTAGGAGACAAACAGTACATTGCGATTTGCAAAGCTAAGGTAAAGATCATATATGAATGAATTTGTGGTAAATCAAAAGGGTTATAGACTTAATAAAAAATTACACAATAATTGACATTTATCTTTGTTCGTACATTTGTTATCAACTTGTGTAACCGAGAAAATTTAAATAAAAATAAATACTTGCATGTATTCACTTTATCAATTATATGATTTTATATTGAATTTAGACTGTTAAAAAATATTTGCATAATGAATTTACCGACCAATAACAGTCCATACCTGTTTCCCCCTGCAAAATGTTCAACTTTCACTTTTTTTAATTACCATTCACCTGACTCTGACCCCACATCACACCAAATGGGCCCAAACCGCTCCACATAGGCCCACCAACAGAGCTAACCATGGCCCATAATATCATACTAAATCATGAGTTGGCCCACTCGCACACTTGGTAAATAATTACATTATAGATTAGTGATTAAATAACTAATAAATGGTAGTGCAAGAGAGGGCCCACACAATGGTGTGAGAAATGGGTCCTTCATTTCCATTAGTGCAGGTGCATCACATTTACTTTTGGTTCAATTAAGATTTTCCGTCTGACCACAAATGTTTGTCTTAAGTTCTCAACATGAATAATGGCTTGACCAAACCTTGTTTATTTATGGTTGATAAAGGGAGCCGGTTCGGGCGGAGCGGATTTGGAGGCGGGCCGGTTTACTAGCCTTATAAGGCCAAAAAACCAAAGCTTTTTTTGGGGGCAAAAGTTAGCTTGTGAGAAATTTTGCCAACCATTTGATTTGAAGAACGAAAATTTGTTGATTTCTAATATATAATATCACGCTGCTCCAGTAAAGATAAGTTCGAAGAGGATATAAATTGAATATAGCAAACTTTTATATTTGATCCGAATTTGAATATTTAAAGTTGTATCCTATCCATATTCATACATTATATTTATTTCATTTACCATATTATTATCGGACCCTAATCTACCAACATGTATCTAATCTAATTTGATAAAAAATAAATTTTTTATAGTATTTTAAAATATTTTTTGTAAAATTATACATATTTGGATTGAATAAAAATTGAATCACACTCAAATCTGAATCTGATCTAAAATAATTTGGGTTGATTATCGAATGCATATCAGATTTGTATGGGCTTAAAAGAATTTCAGCATAAACAAAATAAACCAAGCATCTTCAACAAATTAATTAGCTAGGTGGTGACAGTGGGATTTCTTGGTGGACTTGGACTTGGTCCAGGCTTCAGGAAAGCAATCTTGGATGACTTGGAGAAGTGGTGGACTTAAACATTAAGGTTGACTAGGAAAAAGGTAAAGAGAGAGTCTTAGTAGAGCCGGGATCAAACCTCTAATCCTATTAGGAGTCGGATATTGGAATTTGAGGTTCTTTGGCCTAAGAGGTTCTTCCACGACTATGGAGTTCAACTAGGAATATGCGGAACAATATGAGAGACGTGTTTCAAGTTCTTGTTAGACTTGGAAAGGCAATAGTAAGAGATGGATAAGGAATGGACTCTTTCCTAATAGACGTTGGAGTTTGCAATGAAATAAGAAACAATTCTTATAAATAGGCCGTATTCATGGACCTATGGGATCATCACGATAGAGGTGATGATTCAGAAGATGGGAGGACGTCTTTGAGGGGACTTAGGAGAGGTCTCAACGTCTTCATTGTGAGAAGAGGGCCAAATCAAGGAAGAAGAAGGAGGAAGTTGTCATGGTCAATTTCTTCGTGTACGGATTGAAACTTCAAACTTTGAGGAATCTTAGGGGCTTGATTAAGGCACTATTTTACACACCTTTATTATTGATTTTGATTCATGTTTGATTGAGTTAAATTCTTATATTAGTGGTTTTTATTGGGGAGTTCGAATAGGGGTGTGTAGATGTGAGGATTGCTTATTAAAGGGGTGACTCGGGTGAGTCCCTTTGTTAACGAGTAGCATTGGGGCGAGGCCTAGTGGCGTTGTCCACAAGGTTGAGCGAGTGCTTGAGAAGATTCGAGGATTTGTGTTGCTTTATATAATTGTGTTAATATAAGGTTAAGAGTGGTTCCCGTAAATCTATATTTTTGCTTGTTGTTTGTCACGATTAGGCAATGAACTTTTGTATCGGGTTATTGTTGAAATTTACAAAGTGACTAGTTACGAAGACTAGTTATTGGGACGAGCAAAGGCAGAGGCCGACACAATCGAACACTAGAATTGGTGTTTGGTGAAGATCGGGTAATGACTAGGAAGGTTGTTACTTGGTTTTTAGGATAACTTATCAGTTAGGAGTACTAATAACCAAGAACACTATATTGGGTGTGCTTGTGTGTGATTGAACACTGGTGATCAAACAAGATGCAAACAGTAGTATTTGATTAACCCCAATTGAGGTTTATATTTAGGTGCTAATTTTTTGACTGAGAAGTAGTGTGGTACTCGGGGTGTATAGGTTGCAAAGGAGTCAGGTGGGAGCATAAAGTAGTGATCAGTAAGAGGCCGATCATTGGTTATTGATATTGATAATTTGATATCAGTAAGGGGTGATTGTTGTTGTTTGTCCTGCCAAGTGTTGGGGCTTAATTGAAGAAGTAGATTTGGAGGAGTTGCTAGTTTCAGATGATCGGTTAACCTCTAGATTATGATAGTGACCGAGTACTAGAAGTAATATTTGGGAATTGATTCCTGGAGTTTATCCATTACTATGTAACTTGTGAAAGGTTTAGTGTTCTCCGGGGTGAAAATACGCCATATATAAGAGGATTTATGACAAAAAATTTTACCTTAGAATTGACTATGTAATAGCTGCCATGGCTTTAGACTTTGGCTTTTCATCAACAATCCTCCCACAGTCCATTATACCCCCTACATGAGCAGCAAAGGAGCTACTAGTGGTAGTGGTTATAGTCACACACAAACTTAGTATTAAATTGATATGAAAAGTCAAAAATTATTTTATTGAATTTGTAAAATTAATTACCAATTTACCATGTCAGATCTCATTAAAATGAAGGAAAATGATGCAATTTCAAATTTTGTAATTTCTTATGTTTTTTTTAAAATTATAATTTTTTAACCAAACTTTAATTTGTAGTTGTAGAATTACTAAAATCTCGTTTTGTCAGAGGTGATTCTTAGTTCAATAGCTATAAAAACCAACCAAGGACCTAAAATAGGTTTTTAGACACGGGTACTTGAATTGCAATGCTTCCTTAACCAATAGTAACTAGTTGAGGGGATTTAATATCCAAATGTTAGATTTTTATTATCTAAGTGGAATGCTGACAAAAGTAAGAAATAAAACATGTTTACGTGTAGAATGTCGGGTTATGGATTAAACAAAGGTCCAGGATCCATCCATGTTTGGCCCACAAATGACGCCAAAACTTTTCCCTTTCTATTCTTTTCCTTAAACTCATATATACCCCACGAGGAGGAACACCATCCCCCCAAGTATTCCCAAAAACATGGACTGGGTTAATAGCTTTCCACTGAACAAGTAAAACAGCACACACCTTAGCAACAAATTTGGTACATTTTTGTGTGGAAAAGAACCCTTTGGATGCCTTACTCTTTCCCATTTAAAGATTTTTACTGCAGCCATATGGCCCTTTTAATATTTCCTCTTTACTCAGGTCTCAGCTTGAAATGCCCTTTTTTTCTGATCTGGGTGGCCTTTTTTTCTCAGCTTGAGTGATGCTCATCTGAAATGTGAGTAAGTGATCTTCAAGTTGGTGGGCACTGGGCATGAGTCTTTTACCAAGTCCAAGACGGATATTCAAGTCTTCTTCTACACATTGATATCCGAGCTTTGAAGTATGAACACTCCCTTTGCACGCAAATGTTCATCTTGGAGTGTCAATGATGCTGTCTCAGTCTCACCCCTTCTTAATACTAACATTGGATTAAGTGGATGAACCTTGTTTAAAAAACACGACGGGGTTCGACTTGTCCACATTAGTCTAACTAATACCTTACAAGCCAATCAACCGGTTAATATATATTGCAATAACTACATCCAACAGTTTGGTTGATTGATGGTATAAAAATCAGGAAGCTTAACATTTCTTTTTCTATTCTTCACCTACCATGTATCAAGAAATGGAAGCGGTATGCATGGACCCTAGTAATAGTAGTGGTATTATCGTAGTTTCAAAATTCCAAACTCAATACGACTCGGTATGATATCGAGAATAGTCAACACGGTACTTACTCTAAGTCTAATCGGAGTTAATTTATACTATTTTTATACTCAGCAAATAAAGAATTATATAAAATTAATATATATTATTTTATATGACACAATATATAGTTATATCACTTTAAAATATTTATTGAGTTGAATAGGGGTGTAAGTAGGGAGTCATTTATAAAATTTGAATCGGGAAGTCAAAGTAAATTTAACTCAGAAAAATTTTTGCGGGCAAAATTTTTTTCTAATTTATGGATCCTGAAGTACGATTAGTAATTCATATACTGGTTAGGCATGTCATTATCTTGGTGGCTCTAATGTGAACAATATTGAAGTTTGAAAGTTGTACATATGAATATGAAGATGCCAACAATGAACGTAGATTTATGAATATGAAGAATGGAGGAGCATGAAACATGTAGCCCAAGCTACCTACATCATGGTCGGCTATGGAAGGCAAAAGCGGGTGACCAACCACATCTCATGTGTCGCCATTGACGCCTGCAAATTGCCCAAAAAGATAAGCCCAAGAGATACACTTTTATAGCTTTTTGATTAGTCTTTAATATAAAAAACCACAGTCTCTAATAACTTTCAGATTATGTTGTTTATCTGTGTAGGCCACAAGGGCAAGAGTCTCCCTTGTCGCATGCCATGCCCTGTTCCCATGTCCTGACTTGGACTTATCACTTTGCATGGGATTCTGGATAGGACGCAGAGAAAGCTGCAATAGCACAAGATTTGTTGAAGAGAAGCACTGTGGGTACAACTGCATAATCTCAAATGCTTTTGGATTAGTCAAATGGAATCAAATTTTAGCATGTAAAAACCAGGTTGCCCACATGAGTATTTTTTATGATTATGCCCAAGTTTGATTGATTCAAACCATTGTCTTGATGTGGGTAATTCTTACTGCTTGCGAAGAGTGGTGAGTGGTGAGTGGGGAGTCCTGTTTTACGAATTCGAAACTTTGACTGGTCTAGCCAGTGCCCATGGGCAAGGTACGGGCTTGATTATTGGGGCGTTGAGTATGCTCACTGGCTCACAATATTGCCGCACAGGCTGCTAGGAAATGAAAGGTCATGCATTCACTTTATTGAGAATTGCTCAGAAACCTGATGTACTTGTTATTGGCTGGTCTAAAGTGTGCATAGATTTTATTGCCTTCATAAAATAGATATTGAAATTTATCTCTCTTTTTTTTAGAAGTAAAATCGATAATGTACAATAAAAATTTACATTGACCGGACTTAATTACAAAAATTTAGATTTGCTAGTCCGCCGAGGAGGAAAAGTCAGGAGGCCAACTCTGCTCACATCTCCTTATTTTTATTAGTTACTTGATAAAAGTTATGAGAATACCCTTTATTTTACCACGTGAAAGCAGCTCGCTTCATGACCAGCAGATTTTTCCTGGTCGGCAAACCAGCAATTAAGGACGCGCCGAGTAATCCAAATAATAATAATAAAATGTTTTATTGAGTGACTACAAAAATAATATATTAAGTGCCAATCATTTTGGGTTTTCCTGATCATTTTTTCTTAACAATCAAGAAAATACATAGAAAACTTCCCTTCTCTAGTTAAGTAGGATTATATAGCTGAGGTTCAAACCAAATTTTGCTTGATTCAGACTTGATTTAATCGTGTAAAACTCTATTTTTGGGTTAAGGTTTTATCCGATTTTAGTTTTGCCTTGTTCAGATTAGTATTAACTTAGTTCAGGCGAGCTTGAATCAAACTACTTTTTAGAATATGAGTATGGGCCCAAATGACCTTATGAGCATGTTATGATGGCTAAGTATCTCCGACATGCATATGATAGATACAACAAAACAGGAGTTATTAGTATATACACGAAGCATACATATGATTTTTATGAATTACCCCGAATTTTAGGCCTATATCTAGGTCGTTAAAGCGTTTAGTATCCAATTGGAATTTTCTAGGTATTTTATTTGTATTTGATATAGGAATTTCGGATCACTTGATTGTGCCCCTATGGGGCCAGCTTGATTGAGTTAAGGATTGGATACTCGTTTAGCCTTCTTGCCTCGATTCCAGCCTATATAGTCACTTTTATGACTCGAGTTAATTTTAACTTTAGGCGGTCATGATCCAAGCTTTTTGTCCATATGTATATTACATTTACCTATAGGTGGGCCCCACTAGGCCACAAGTTGTCAGAGATTTGAGACATCCACATCACCCCTCGCTTCACCGTCTTGATTTATAGAAATTTCTGATTTTGAGGATTTCCACCATTATTTTAGCCACCACTTTGGCTCACCGCTGGAGAGACCCCGGCCCTCCTCCAGCCACCGGATCAGTACGGCCGAGACCAACTTGCGACCGACTATCAGTTCATACCCACCATCACCATCGGCAGCGCCGTAGTTGCCGTCGGTAACTGAGTTTTTATCACTGTTTATCAACGTTGGTGCCACCCTTTCGGATAGTTTTCTTGCGTCGGCAAGCCACCTCCGGCCGATCCAACTACCCACACAGCATCATCATAGAGAGATCTTCATTTTGAAACCACCCACGATCACGGTTGCAGCCGCAATCACCATTGGCGACGTCGCCGCACCCATCAACAAAGCCACTTCTTCCCCATTGTTTTCCGGCCAACTAATTGCCAAACCTTGCCGGCCGTCATTGCCATCACGTTCCCCATCCTCCCCTCTGTCGATCCCGACTGGGGGCGACCCTAGCCGTGACGTTGTCGGCATTTTCCAGCAACGGGCACCACCACCCCCAATCTTGCCCGTGTTCGTGTTCACGCCGTCCGCATCTGCCTACCTAATCTTATTCACCAGCCCGCCAGCCCATGTCCGAGTTCGCCAGTTCATGTTCACCAATCAACCCAACCCATTTTCTAGCTGTTGGTTCAGCCCATTCGGTTCAGTCTAGTTCAGCTCGGTTCGGTCCGATTTAGCTCATTTTCAGACCATTTTCATTGGTTCTTGCACCATTTTCGCCTAGTTCATGTCCGCCAGTCCAACCCTTTTCCTTGTTCCATTATGGAATAGAATGAGATAATTGATTTAGGACTGAGTTAGCTAGGACTTGGTGAGCAATCTAGTTCCTCTTATGGGGCATCAGAGTGTTTGACATAGACTGGTTATATAGAGCCATACAACTCATTAGCATTTACTTTTATTTGGTACTAGAGTCCACTATATGTTAGCAGGACTCATAGGACACCCTAGTATAGCCACAGGATCTGGAAGAGAGTGCACTGAGGGTACATGTAGTTGGCCCATCTCATTCATGAGGATCAAGGAGACATGGGTAGATGTTAGGTCTCATACCTCACACTCAGATAATTTTTCCTGGTGTAGCTCAGACTAGTACCTTGCAGTACTTTAGAGTACCTGCATGACCACCCAATAGACCCTTAGGGGTGAACCTAGGTTTTTTCCGCTGAGGTCATTGCATTTCAATCCCTATAATTTGAAGTGACCTTAGGAGCTAGTCCAGCGAGACGATTTGAATATGTATGGTCAGTCTAGTCAGATGGTTCCAGCATATATGGCATGTTTCGCCAGATGATTTGATCACGTGTAGTCTGTCTAGTTAGCGTTAGCGAGCTTCGTCAGTGTTTAGGGTTCTAGCATCATGTTGGTCCGTTTGAGCCGTGTGCAACTAACTTTCAAGGGAAAGCTAGCAGTTTGCCAATGAGATGACATCTTTAGTTGAGTCCTCTAATTATACTTGATGTGAGAAATTCCGATGACGAAATTTTTATTAGAAGGAGAGGTTGTAAAATTGCATTTTTGGGTTAGGGTTTTACCTACTTTTAGTTTTGCCCTATCCAGGTCTGTATCGAGTCGGTTTGAGTGAGCTCGAGCCAGACTAATTTTTAGAATATGAGTATGGGGCCTAGATGGCCATATGAGCATGTTATGGTGGCTGAATATGCCTAACATGCATATGATAGATACAACAAAACAGGAGTTATCATTATATAAACGAGGTATACATATATTTTCTATGAACTACCCAGGATTTTAGGCCTAGATCTAGGCCATTGAAGAGTTTAGTATCCATTTGGGATTTTTTGGGTATTTTTTTGCATCCAGTATAGGAGTTTTGGATCACTGAATTGTGGCCTTTGTGGGCCTAGCTAGATTGAGTTCAGGATTTGAGGCTCATTTAGCCTTCTTACTTCGATTCTCGCTTATAGAGTTACTTTTAGGATTCGAGTTAGTTTCAACTTTAGACGGTCTCGATCAGAGCTTTTCGTCTATATGTATATTACATATACTCATAGGTGGCACCCACTAGGCCACAAGTTGTCGAACATTCATATCGTGCTACATGGCAAGATTTGAGCCATCCACATCAGCCCTCACTTCATTGTCTTGATTTATAGAAATTTCCCACGATTTTGAGGATTTCCACCATTATCGTTGCTACCACTTTGGCTTGCCACCGGCGAGACCCTGACCCTCCTCCAGAAACCGAATTAGTATGGTCATGACCACCCCATGACCGGCTATCAGTTTGTAGCCACCGTTACCATTGCCGCCATTGTACTCACCGTCGGCGACCAAGTTTTTATCACTGTCCATCACCATCACCACCACCCTTTCAGGCCTTTTTCGGCGCCGGCGAGCCACCTCCTGCCAATCCAATTACCCACACAGTTTCATCATGGAGAGATCTTCATTTTGAGACCACCCACGACCACCGTTGTGGCCGCGATCACTGTTGACGACGTCGTCGCACCCGTCGGTGAAGTCACATCCTTTCTTCTATTTTTTGGCTAGCTGACAGCTAGACCTTGCTGATGATCACTCCCATCATGTTTCTCATCCTCCCATCCGTCGATCCTGACCGATGGCGACCCCAGCCGCACTGCCATTGGTTTTTTCTAGCAACGGGCACCGCCGCCTCCGATCTTGCCAGTGTTCATGTTTGCGCTATTCGCATCCACTTCCGCATCTACCTATCGTATCTTGCTCACCAACTTGCCAGCCCATATCCAAGTTTGCCAGTCCCGTTCATGTCCACCTAGTCAACCCAACCAATTTTCAAATTAACCCAGACTGGGTTGGTTCAACTCATTTAGTTTGGTCTGGTTCAGCATGGTTCGGTTTGGTTCAGCTAATTTTCGAACCATTTTCATCGATTCTTCCACTGTTTTTGGTAATTCAAGAAACTTTATATTAGTTTAGATTTATAGTCACATGATTTAGCATATTTATATGTTATGATTATTTTTCTTTATTATTTATTTATTCATTATTATTATTTTTTTAATTTATATGTTCATCATATATGATGAATGTTTACATGATTATTTGTTATTATTAATATTATATTTACTTATTAATATTAATATTATTATGTTTACTAAATTATATATATATCTATCATTTTTCTTATTCGTGTGTATGTTATTATTTATTTTTATTTAATTATGTATTTTTGTATTATATAAATATGATATTATTATTATTCATGATTAATGAATATTAACTATTTGTTTATTTATTTATATATAGAATTATTAATTATCTAATTATTTATATGTTTCCTAACACGAGTATATATGATATTTACTCGTGTTAAGTCGTGTATTTATTTTTTTATTAGAGTATTAATTATATTATTATTATTTTATTAGAGTATTATTTATATTCATGTATTTATTATTTACCTAATTATCTACGTATTTATTTATTATTATGATGTCTAAATTTGGGAGCCAGGTGTTTAGTTGTAGCCTTGTTAGCATTATTTTCTTTATTAGAATATATTAATGATATGAGCACACACGATGGGCATGCATCATATTAAAATATTGGTATTTTATTAGTAGTGGGTTTCGATGTAGATTGCAGAGTCCAAGCTGGTCGTGGATGTGCTGATGTGCTTGGAGCTTGGACCATAGGTCCGTAGGACTCTCCCTCTCTGCTTGACTCCTTGCGTGTAGAGTTTAATCGTGTTTTAGACGTCGGACGACATCGGCGGTGTTTTATCAGATCCTCTGATGTCGGGCTATTTAGCCGTTTTCTACACATGTTTACTAAAACTACAAGGATGAGATCCCTTGTTTGTTTTCAAACTGAAGCTCTAGAAATATATAATATAAACCTCTTCCCTAAACCTATTATATAAGTAATCACATTTTTACAGATTTCACAAATAAAAGAGTGAGTGGTATAGAGATATGTATAGAGCGCACTAGTACTCTTTCAAATAGTGTGGTGTATGAGGGTACTGTAGCGCAACATATTTTGAAATTTGTAGCACTAACTTAACGTTTCATTTGCCACTCGAGTACTGTGGCGGGTGTAATATAGAAGATGTGAGGGCGTAAGCGTTGTATGTATGAATATGATTATGAGCCGTGCATGCAAGCCGACACTTATTTAAGTATGCTTGCTTACCATCCAGTGTGAGGCAATTCTAAAGTTTCGTAAGCTTTCGTGGGTGATGGAATACCGATTTGCCAGATTGTATTAGTTATTTTTAGGACCAGTAACACTCGTTACTGACGTTTTTCATATAATATATATATGTCTTTCAAATCCTAAGTCAACTATGGTGGAAGGACTGATAAATGTTTCACACACTTGAGCTCAACACATTTATTTATTTTCTTACTTTTACTTATATTTAATGTGTTTTGACACGTATTTAACAATGTCTTCCATTCTCAAGATAACAAGCGGGTTGATTTGATCTATTTTATCGATTGGGTCTTATTGACCAATAATTTTAAACATGACTTAATTCGATCATAACTTTTTGATTCGCTTCTTAGGTAAATCAAAGTTGGGGTGTTGCAAATTGTCTTCAATTTTAGTGGCTTGCCTCTTGACATTTGAGCTTATAATTCGAGTTAAAACTGACTATATCTAGCTTGATATACATTTATAAATTAAAAAAATCATTTTATGAATTATGATATCTCAATTTGCCAAAATATTACATATAAAAAAAGTATAGTCATCCAAAAAAATCATTCTAATTTGAAATTGTTGTCAAGTGTTTCTCTTTTATTGTTGTGGATAATCTTGAAAATAATTGTGTAAATCTCTATTTTACCATCCAAAGTATTGAAGTTCTAATAAAAAAAACCTAATTAGAGTGAGCTTTTATTGAACCAAATTAATCTTAATATAACTAAATTAAAGTTAATATTTTTGGGCACACAGGATGTTCAACCCCCCACCCCTCACAATGTTGCACACCATCTCTTTCTCCTAGGCTACTTGTGCCAAAGTTGCAACTTATATAAGGCTTTTACATAATATTATATGATTCAAGTTTTTTTTTATAAAATAAATTTAAATCAACTCATGGAATATATGGGTTTAACTTTTGATTTGTAGTTACATAGTTATTTTTTTAACTTATTATCTGTGTGTATATTAGTCCTTTTTCCCATAGATTCTATTATTAATCCCAATTCTTCTATTTTAGAATAAATGTCAATTATTTGCTTATTAGTGTATAATGTGTAACACCCTGTTTCGGCTCACCCGTGAACTGACCCGAAAATATCACCGGCGACCGAACCATTTGCTAATCTACTGGATTCGATTAAGCCGACCCGGATCTACCCTCGGCGTCTCAAGATGCAGATGTGAATATGAAATGCATGGATGTGAACAATTGGGTTCTAACAGAGTCCTACATGCATACCATGACGTGCAAGCATAGACAAAACAAAACAATAAATGAGAAACCAAGAAAAACAGATAGAATTTCCCCTAAAAGTGCAATAGGGGCCAATTTCCCACAAATCCAATTTTCCACGAATTTCCAGGTGCGTTCGGCGGATGATCCAGCGAATTTCCCACGAATCCAATTTTTCGACGGTTCCGGTAGTTTTTCGGCGGGTTTCTGGAGATGTTTCGGGACAGGGCAATCAGGGGGTCTATCGGCACCAGCTTGACGAGCTTGGTCCAATGGTGGTGTCAAACAGGGTAGCCGGGGCGGCGATGGCTGTCGGCGACGGCGTCAAAAACGGGTGACGACGGTGGCGTGCTCCGATCGGGGCTACGGCCGGCCTCGACGGCGGTCGGGATGATGGGGGAAACGTTGGCGACGGCGAGGGGGTGCTCGTTGGGGTCACAGCAGTAGCGGCGTGGCCCAGACAGCAGCGAATCGACGAGGGTGGGTGTCGCGGCTTGTGGGGCGATTCCGGCGTCGTGGCGATGAGATGGTGGCCGTGGTGGGTCGTGGCGACACAGTGACGATACGGCGGAGCGGGGCGGAGTTGATTGGCGGCAGCGGCGGCCACGAGCACAAGGCGACGAGGGTTTTGGGAGGGTAGGTGTCGGGAGGGAGAAAAATACCCTCAATGGCAAACTCATAAATAAGTATTGACTCGATTCTTACTTGAGTCAAAATAATAACTAATTCGTAATAAATTCTAAAAAAATCTAGAAAAATATGGGAAAAATCCCGTAAAATCAGATGAACACAACAACATCCAAATGATATGTTCTATAACTAATAACCCACCCAAACTCCCTATATCGCATCCTAATTCGTCATTCGGCCCTAAAAATATTCTATGATCAAATAAAATAACAATCAATACTGCATACCTCCATATACTTGATAACCCATTTTTCATCATCTTTTTGACGTTATCATCGTATACTTGAGCATACATGACCCTTATCGCTCATAACTCACAGCTGGCCTCAACTCAGCTCCCAGTCCACGAAGCTGACTCGACTCGAACCAACTGGTTAGCTCCCGTAAAACTCTGACTCGAGTCACGGGTTTTACAACCTTCCCTCCTTAGAAAAATTTCGTCCTTGAAATTTTAACCAAGGAAGTTTCAACCACGTTCCTCATCTAAATGTAAGTGTTGGCATAGTACTTGGTTGTGAAGCTGGTTGCTCGAACAACTCCGGGTATCGCTTCCTCATCTCATCTTCTCGTTCCCACGTAGCTTCCTCAACTCCTCGTCGCGTCCATTGCACTCGCACTAGGGGAACTTCTTTTCTTCGGAGAATCTTCACCCTTCGGTTCACGACTTGGACTGCATCTTCTAGGTATGTCAGGTCTGGTTGCAGTTCTACCTCTTTGAAGCTGACAACATGAGAGTTGTCAGGGTGATACTTCTTCAACATTGACACGTGGAAGACGTCATGCATAGCTGATAGGTGAGGAGGCAATGCTAGCCTATATGTAACTGGTCCAATGCGCTCAATCACGTCAAAGGGTCCAATATAGCGCAGACTAAGTTTCCCTCGCGTCCCAAATCTCGTGTTTTCCTTAGTCGGAGAGACCTTCAGGAGAACGTGATCTCTTAACGCGAAATGAACCTCACGTCTGCGCTGATCTACATAACTCTTTTGTCTATTTTGAGCTGACCTCATTCTTCTTCTAATCCTTATTACCACCTCTTGTGTCTGCTGGATCATTTCTGGCCCAACTACTACTGGTTCGCTGCCCTGCACCCAACACACTGGGGATCTGCATGGTTTGCCGTACAGTGCTTCGAACGGTGCCATTCCAATCGTGGCCTGATAGCTGTTGTTGTAGGAGAATTCCACCAGAGGTAGGTGTTCTTCCCAACTCCCTCCGAAATCTAGGATACATGCGCGAGGCAAGTCTTCCAGGGTCTGTATGGTTCTTTTCGTCTGTCCGTCTGTTTGAGGATGGAAAGTTGTGCTGAATCTCGATTTTGTGCCCATAGTTGCCTGAAAGGCCTTCCAAAATCGCGATGTGAACCTTGGATCCCTGTCTGATATGATCTCCCGTGGTACGCCATGTAACCTGACTATCTGATCTCTGTACAGCGTAGCCAATGTGGTCAGTGGGTAATCCATCCTGATCGGTATGAAGTGTACGCTCTTTGTAAGTCGATCTACTATGACCCATATCGCATCCTTCTGTTGGCGGGTCTTAGGTAAACCAACTACAAAGTCGTAAGCTATACTCTCCCACTTCCACTCTGGGGTTTCCAACAGTTGTAGCATTCCACCTAGACGTACATGCTCGGCTTTCACTTGCTGGCATACCAAACATCTAGCCACTGTATCGTATACTTCTTTCTTCATTCCTGGCCACCAATAGGTTCGTCGGACATCGTGGTACATCTTCACTCCACCTGGGTGTACTGAGCATCTCGACGTGTGAGCTTCGTGAAGAATAGTACTTCGAAGTCCGGGATACTCTGGAACATTAGGCACGAATAGTCGGCCTCTCAATCTAACTAATCCGTCTGTGTCCCTGGCCAATTCCTGATGTGTTCCGTGTTCCAACCACTGCTTCAACTGCGGATCTACCTCCTGTGCAATCCGAATCTGCTCAAGCACGCTTGGCTGAATCGTAAGTCTCGCAATCATCCCAACTAACTGTCTCTGTCCCGTAGTGTGCTCGGTCACTGACAATGCTGCTAATCCTGTGGTGTACAAGAATCCTAGCTTCCTGCTCAATGCATCGGCTACCACATTCGCTTTGCCCTCATGGTATGCTATGTTGACCTAGTAATCAACCAACATTTCCAACCATCTCCTCTGTCTGCTATTCAGATCCTTCTGCGTGAAGATATATTTCAGACTCTGGTGATCAGTTAGAAGTCTGAAAGATGTTCCATATAGATAGTGCCTCCATATTCTGAGAGCGAATATGACTGCAGCAAGCTCTAGGTCATGAGTAGGATAGTTACGCTCATGCACCTTGAGCTGACGAGATGCATAAGCAATAACCTTATCCTTCTGCATCAAAACACAACCTAAGCCAATCCCTGAGGCATCAGTATACACTACAAAATCCTCATGTCCCTCAGGCAATGCGAGGATAGGCGCCGAAGTCAACCTCTCCTTTAGCATCCTGAAACTCCACTCACATTCGTCTGTCCATATGAACCGTTCCTCTTTCCTAGTCAGTCGTGTCAGAGGGGCTGCTATGGAAGAGAAGTCCTGAATGAACCGTCTGTAGTATCCAGCCAATCCCAGAAAACTCCGAACCTCCGTAGGTGTCTTCGGTTGTTCCCACTGCACTACTGCCTCTATCTTAGCTGGATCTACTGAGATGCCTGATGCTGAGATGATGTGGCTGAGAAAATTCACCTCTGACAACCAGAAACTGCACTTCAAAAATTTCCCATACAACCTATGCTCTCTCAGTGTTTGCAACACAATCCTCAGGTGTTGCGCATGTTCTTCCCTGGACGAAGAATATACCAGTATGTCATCCACAAAGACGATCACAAACTGGTCCAAGTACGAATTGAACACTCTGTTCATCAAGTCCATAAATATTGCTGGAGCATTGGTCAATCCAAACGGCATGACCAAAAACTCGTAGTGTCCATATCTCGTCCTGAACGCAGTCTTCGGGATGTCTTCTGCTCTAATCCTCAGTTGGTAGTATCCTGATCTCAAATCAATCTTCGAAAAGACGACTGCTAAGCTCAACTGGTCAAATAAATCATCAATACGAGGAAGGGGGTATCTGTTCTTAACCGTCGCATGGTTTAGCATCCTGTAATCTATGCATAACCGCATGCTTCCATCCTTCTTCCTCACAAATAACACTGGTGCGCCCCAAGGGGAAACGCTCGGTCTGATGAATCCTTGGTCCAACAGTATCTGTAGCTGTTCCTTCCAGTTCCTTGAGCTCCAGAGGTGCCATCCTATACGGAGCTCTCGAAATTGGGGTTGTGCCAGGCATCAACTCGATGGCAAGATCCACCTCTCTGTCTGGCGGCAATCCAGTAATCTCCTCAGGAAATACATCTGTAAATTCACAGACCACTGGAATCTCCTCTATACTTGGTTGTTTCCCTGGTCCACTCTGCTCAGTCAAAACTAACGCTGCCATTATCAGTTCACTGCCTCTGTCCAGTTGTCTCACTGCACTCTGATAGGATATCCATCCTTGCTCCCTGTCTCGGCCCTGACCTTGGAAGAAAAAGTGGCGCCTTCCATGGCGGAAAGTCACCGTCTTCCTTCGACAATCTATCACTGCTCCTTGCTTGGACATCCAATTCATCCCAAATATCACATCAAATTCTTGTAGCTTGAATAGTATTAAATCAGCTACAAGCTGTCGCTGTTGAATCTCAACAGGGACATCACGCACACACTCGCCCGTAGCTATTACACTACCGGCGGGGGTGGACACTAACAGTGAATGTCCTAACTCCTCTATCTTACATCCAATCCTATTAGTGTGCATGTACGAAATGAAGGAGTGCATACATCCAGAATCAAACAAGACACGTGCAGGTACAAGGCCTACGGAAAGCGTACTTGTCACGACCGTCGTATCCTCAAGGGCCTCTGCTACAGTGGCTGCGTACATCCTTGCTGGTTGCTGCTGCTCTAGTGCAGATGGTGCGGCCTGATTCTGAGCTAACTGTGGTTGTGGCTGTGACTGTGGCCTACCCTTCTGCTTCCTAGTCTGTCCTGCAGCCATGTACCCTCTCTGATCTTGTCCCCTTTGTTGCTGCCTTGGTGGTTGTTGGTCTCCACCTCTCTGGCCTTGTCCATGGCCCTGTTGGCCTCTCTGCTGTGACTGCTGTTGGGGAGCTGGAAGTGCAAGTCTCTGCTGAGGCGTTGGGAGTGTCAACTGCTGGCTCTGGCCAGTCGGACACGTTGCAGCCCTATGTCCCAGTTGACCGCAACTGTAACAGGCCCTAGTGCCTCCTCTGCACTCTGCGGCCCTGTGTCCTGGCTGACCGCAGTTGTAACAAACCCTAGTGCCTACTCTGCACTCTGCGGCTTGGTGCCCTGGCTGACCGCAGTTGTAGCATACATTTCTGCCTACTCTGCACTCTCCCCAATGATGGCGTTGGCAATTCTGACAGAATAGGGCTCTGCTGCCCTGAACCTGGCCATCCATGGCTCTCATGGCTACTGGCGCATCTACACGTCGTCTCTGTTGTGCCCCCTGCTCTGGCTGATATGGCCTCGGATGTTGCTGCCTCTGGTCGACATCTCGACGTGGTCGTGTAGCTATCACCCGCTCTGCTTCACCTGCAGCTCTCACTACATCACCGAAGGTAGTAAACTTCCTATCCAAGTATGCCATCCGAATCTCATGATGGAGGCCTTCATAGAAGCGCTCTATTCTTCTTCCTTCAGTCGGAACCAAATCTGGTGCAAATCTCTCCAACGCTCTAAACCTCGTCTCATACTATACCACTGTCATAGGTCCTTGCCTCAACATCTGGAACTCCTGTTCCTTCCTTTTCCTAACATCTGGTGGAAAGTACTTTCCATCGAATTCCACTCTGAATTCCTCCCAAGTGATGTCCTGAGGCTGGCGATGAGCAAATACAGAATTCTGCACCGAACTCCACCATATCCTTGCTTCGTCTTGGAATGCTCCTGTGACGACGTGTACTCTGTGTTCTACGGGGCATGCCATACTATCAAACACTCCTATGGCCGACGATATCCATAGGAATGCCTCCTCCGCATCCAACTTCCCAAAGAAAGGTCGTCCGCCATTCTTCACGAACCTCTCATATTGCCACAGTTCCAAACTCCTCTACGTCTACAGATCTGTTTGATCCCTCTCCTTGCTCATATCGGGGAAACTGTGGTCCCGTACCAACTGGTACACTGTCACCTCCAACTGCTCCACTCCCCCTGCGGTCTGCCCGCTACCTGCTATCGCGGGTCCACTGACGTCCTGTCTCATCCTTGCCTGAAGTGGGGCAACCAGAGGAGCTGTTGTGGGGGTAGCTCCCTGTTGCAGCGGTGGAGGAGGAGGCGGCGGCGGAGGGCCCATGGGCGCTACTGGCTCTCCTTGCGCCTCTTCATCCACGGCTGGTCTCTTCTCTGCTCTAGCCACTGATAGAGCTATCTGTCTGAGCTCTCTCCTAAATTCCTCCTGATTCTGCTGCATTTGCGTCTGAACCTCAACTAGCCTAGCTATCGCAGCATCCCTTTCCTGTCGACTACTCCCACTGCGGTGACTGTCGCGTCGACTGTCTCGGCGATGGCTCTCCGTACGATGACTAGCTGATACCGGTACACTCGTCTCTGCTGGTGGCATGGTGGTCCTAGGTTGACTGGAAGCTGTGTCGCTGTGACCATGGCTGGGGTTGTCCTGCCTGGGCATGGGAGGAGATGGACTCCTGATCTGTGTCCGACGGGTCTGTGTGACCATCCTGCTAGTAGTTCCTGCTCTAGTCTACTCACCTGTCACACTACCGATTTGTAAGGAAATCTACAATCAAAAACATTAAAACAGAAAAATACCTGTCGGAACAGCTCGGAGCAGCTTCGGCACACATGTAACTTGTATGCATCTACCATCCTAATCACCAAGAGTTAGCTCTGATACCACTGTTGTAACACTCCGTTTTGGCTCACCCATGAACCGACCTGGAAATGTCACCGGCGACCGAACCGTTCGCTAATCTACTGGATTCGGTTAAGCCGACCCGGATCTACCCTCGGCGTCTCAAGATGGAGATGCAAACATGAAATGCATGAGATGGGAACAATTGGATTCTAACGAAGTCCTACATGCATGCCATGACGTGCAAGCAAAGACAAAACAAAACAATAAATGAGAAACCAAAGAATATATATTACGGAAAATGGACAGAGTTTCCCTAAAAGTGCAATAGGGGCCAACCTGTCCACAACAAGGGTATATAAATATTTTATCAAAATACGACAAAACATAACAATTTACCATGACATTCAATCATTATCTCATTTGTTTCACCTGAGCCAAGTCTGAACTCCAAGGCTCCCTACTCATTCACATTGATATGTTCATTTCATAACAAGCAATTCATTTAAGCAAACACATCGAAATTATCATTCACGTAGCGATAACACACCGTCATTATAGATTACACACGGCAGGTACATGTGTGCGCGGTTCTGTGCTGCTCCTCCGCAGTCCCAATAGCTTTCATCGCTCGCATTCCTCACCTACATATATATAGAAAAACCGTCAGTAACGAGTGTTACCGGCCCAGAAAATAACTAATATCAATCTGGCACAGGAGAGCAAACTCTCCTGTTGAATGAAAACCATATACTTCCTCAAGAACTCTCATCAGGGCACATATGGGAGCCGTCGCTATCGGGCCGTCGCCCTCGAGTCGACAGCGTCCCCCTTTCTTTCTCATTCTCATACATTGGCCATTTCTCTATCGCTTCTCGCATCAAATCTCATTCCTTTTCGCCCTCTGCACCTTCCATATTACTCCTGGCCTTGAGCACGAAGGCCGAGCACTCTCAGGCAGTCGCCTTTAGTACCCTTTGAACTACAAGTCTAGACATGTGTTGCATTGCAGTACGCGTAAACCTCCACACTTCTCCGGGTTTGAGAAACTCAAAGGTGGAGTTGTCCGGATCCTTCGGGAACGAAGTGGGTTCTCCCCAGCTCCAGAGCCCGCTCTTCCGAGCACACGCCCTATCTGAAGGCGTGGCCGTCAGTAACCCTCATTCCATCTCTCACCGAAAACGCAATATATAATATATATATATATATATAGGCCTGGGTTGGGATTTATACAATAGGCCCGAAGGCATCATGAGCTGGATCTGAAGTTCGAAAACAAACTTGAGGGATCTCATCCTCGAGGGTTATTAATCCGAAAAAGAACCGTTGGCTAAATGGCCCGAGTTAAGTGGGATCCGATAAAGTGCCACTTAACTCGTCCTGTACATGATAAATCAAATACACAATAGAATAGCATAAATCAGAGAACGAGTCCTAAACGGACCTGGTAGAAGCTCCAAACGGGTCCACGCACCTAGGCGGCGAGCTCCTACACCGTACCTACACAATCAAGCTAAAAACTAACGCCCGCATGATGAATCACACATCCTATAGCATGCACACACAATCAACACAATCACACATCAATCAACACACATCAACCTATATCAATTCTAGCAAGTCTACTTAGGCTAGTTTGCATTAGATCATGATCATTACCTAGTTACCCTAATTAGTTTCTTAGCCTCCATTTTTAACACCACCCAATCAAACAAATTTCATATTTTATCCTTAATCAAATCTACATTTATATATATTATTATAACACACAATTCACCAATCCTAGCATGCAATTCTAATAATTAATACTTTCAAATAATTAAGTTAAAATAAATTATACCTCGCGTCGTCAAAAATCGGCGATGGCTAGGGTTTCTGTTTCGTGGCTTGAAACTCGAATTCGGCACCTAGCGGTGTCCGAAGTCCAATCAGATTGGACCAGGTGCATTCGGCAAATGATCTAGCGAATTTCCCACGAATCCAATTTTCCAGTGGTTCCGGCGGTTCCGGCGATTTTCCGGCGAGGGTCGGCAGTTTTCCAGCGGATTCCGGCGGTTTTCTAGCGATGTTTCGGGATGGGGCAATCAGGGGGTCTATCGGCACTAGCTCGACGAGCTTGGTCCAATGGTGGTGTCAAACAGGGTAGCCGGGTGGCGATGGCTGTCGGCGACGATGTCGAAAACGGGCGACGGCGGCGGCGTGCTCCGATCGGGGTTATGGCCGTCGACGTCGGTGGCCGAGATGATGGGGGAAACGTCGGCAACGGCGAGGGCGTGGTCGTCAGGGTCACAGCGGTAGTGGCGCGGCCCGGACGGCGGCGAATCGATGAAGGAGGGCATCACGGCTTGTGGGGCGATTCCGGCGGTCGTGGCGGCACGGCGGAGCGGGGCGGCGTTGATTGGCGGTAGCAGCGGCGGCGGCAAGCACAAGGCGGCCAGGGTTTTGGGAGGGTAGGTGTCGGGAAGGAGAAAAATACCCTCAATGGCAAACTCATAAATAAGTATTTACTTGATTCCTACTCGAGTAAAATAATAACTAGTTTGTAATAAATTCTTAAAAAAATCTAGAAAAATATAGGAAAAATCCCATAAAATCAGATGAATACAGCAACATCAAAATGATATGTTCTATAACTAATAACCCACCTAAACTCCCTATATCGCGTCCTAATTCGTCATTCGGCTATAAAAATATTCTACGATCAAATAAAATAACAATCAATACTGCATACCTCTATATACTTGATAACCCATTTTTCATCATCTTTTTTATGTTATCATCGTATACTTGAGCATATATGACCCTCATCGTTCATAACTCACAGCTGGCCTCAACTTAGCTCGCGGTCCATAAAGCTGACTCGACTCGAACCGACTGGTTCGGTCCCGTAAAACTCTGACTCGAATTACAGGTTTTACATAATGTTTTTTTATTAATCATGCTGATAAAAAAGAGCGAGAAAGTGAAGAAATACATGATTAAAATAATGCATGAGAACTTGAAAGTACCAAATACATATATCGTTTATTATGGAAAATTTTATACTTATTTTTCAGGGTTAAAATTGAAGGCATACTTGTCATCAAGATTACTTGTATAAAAAAAAATGACAGAATATCAGGCTTGTAATACACGGACGTGAAGTATAAGGCTATAAGCTTCTCGAATATCATTAATTCCTTATAAGTAAAGGGGTTTATACAATAACGAATTAACTTTTCCTAATTAAGAATGGATAAAATTTTAAAAAGCATCATTAATATTTTGTAAATAAACTGGTAAAATCATAAAAATAATTAATTTAATAAAAAGAAAATTAATTTGTAATCATAATTAAGGACATATAATAAATAATTAGATCTTATAGTAAAAGGCAATGTAGAGGCTCTGGTTGGAAGCAAGAAGGTACAGATAGAAGAAGAAGTATGGGTATTTATAATATAGCCGAATTAGATTTTTGAACTAATATTAATTAACTAGTCAAAAACCTGTGTTACGTGTGATTGTAATATTTAAAATTTATTTGAGATTATTTTCTAGCTTATATATAATAGATATTAATTTTTTATTTTTTATATTTAGAAGGCTATTATACTATTTCTTGTTAATTTTATTAAAAAAATTTTATATAATAGAATTTTTTAAATTTGAGTAAAATTATATATACACAAAAATTCTCTAATAATATTTTTAAAAATGTTAAATGACAATCAATCATATATATTTATACATCAAAAAAATTTTAACATTAATATTTATTTATAATGTAGATTAATTTAATCTTAAGCATAGTTATATTTAAATATTAGTACAAAATAATCATTGTTTAAGTAGGTCACTCGTGTGGTGCAATAAAATTTCCCATTTTTCTTACCTCAATAGATAAAAAAAAAGAAAGATAGGAAACTTTTGTATATACAGGAAAGCACATGGAAGACCTACTTGATAATAATCATAATTAATCTTAATATAAAATATAGTAAATACATATTAATTTTTTTCTTAAAAGTATATTACATGCATACTATTTTTAATAATGTCGTCCATTTAAAATTTTCATGTTATTTATCTCTATTTCATGTTAACACAAAGCCTTAATATCAATACGTACTAGAATTAACTGCAGCTGTGAAAAATAACTCACCACCTTCCTTTAGTGTTAGCATAGCATATATGGATAGATGGTATGGAATACAAAGACCAAAAAAACACAAACAAAAAACAAACTAATATCTATAAAGCAATGAAAGGACTTTTCCAATGTATTTAGATTCTTCGAAACGATGTCATGGCAGACCTTGATGATCCAATTTGGATAAGTAGGAGTAACCCAAATAGGCACACTGTCAAATCCACATCCGGAATGATACTCCACAATACTCATCTCGAAATCCCCACTGATTGGGAACTTTCCAGGAGCAGCAAACAGCAGCGGCACGAATCCGGCTGCTGAAATCCAAGCGATTGAGGATATGGTAGAGGACTACGTCTCGAGGTAGGAGTTGCAACAAATCCATGCCCTCAATGATGTGTATCTTCACTGCCATGGACAAGTGTGTGTTACTATATAAACTAGCAGATAGACGTGAAAAAACATCATGCCAATCTTTGAGAGATGGAATCAACTGAAACAATCAAGTAATTCGTTCACAAATAAAGCATAACTTCAAAAAGATACCATTTAATGCCAATCTTACTATAGGAAAGAATTTTCTATATCAATTTGATCGCTTTCCTCCACTTCTAAACTTTTGTCACTACAGTCTTATTCAAATTGCTCACAACTTATATGAGAAGACGATAAAACACATGAGGTACATTTTTATTTATTTGAGGCCTATCCCTCCGAGTGAAAGTCATCATAAATTTGAGGCTGAAAAGTGCAGTATAAGATTAGTTTAAAGTGGACAATTCAACTTCCACCAAACAATCCATGAGAAATACAAACTACATTCCAAAACAACTTCCCACATTTTCCTACGCCATGCACAAAAAACCAACTATTACCAAAAAACCTAACCCAAGTATGTTTCTCATACAAAACAAACTACTCAAAAGCCCAAATCAACACTTTTAGTGGATAGTTCAAATCTCTAAACCTAACTCTAAAATTTCAAGCCTAATATTTGAAGTAATAAATAAACTTCACTTTTAGTGGACAGTTCAAATCCCACCAAACAATCCAATTTCAAATAACTTACTCAAAAAACCTATCCATCAAAAAAACAAGACCAAGAACTCCTAAACCTATCCATAGCACACAACCTCACCATCTGCAATCTAGCTCAACCCGCAACAACAATTCTTCAAAAGAACCCACAAGAACGACAAAGAACAAAAGTAAAAATACAATCAAACAGTTTATACATTGGAATCTAATAACCCGATTGCAACAGCCATAAGATAGAATCGAGGAAGAAGGTCGAACCTTGCTAGGGAGGAACCAGGGAGGGGACGGGGAGAGCGCAGGAGAGTGAGCGAGTGGTGTTGCTTGTTGGGGACTGGATGATTAAGAGGTGTGTATTGACCGTTAGATGAGGTGGATCGGACGACGGTAGTGGGTTGAAAATTTCTTTCTAACAAAAAAAGTTACTGTCCAGATATTTTAAATATTTAAATATATAGCTCCATATTTAAATTTATCAAGTTTATTGTATTTATAAATTTTAAATTTTAATTTATTTTATTTTTTTGACTTTTAACTTATATAAAAAATATTATCATAACGAAATTTCTAAAAGTCAATTTACAAGTTTTATTTATTTTAATTTTTTCAATTTTGCCGATAAAATAATAGCCAGCACCAGGAAACTAATGACAGATGATTAGCTATAACCTTCCTATTATTGTACACGGCGACATTGGTTCCGTGCTTTAGACCCAAGAAGACCAATATATTACTTCTTATTTCGCCCGTATTTGCGCGGATTCTAATTTAAGATCCTTGCCATCAATAGCCACCTTTGGGTATCGGATAGAAGAAGATATAAAAAGAATGATCAGTTCCTTTCTTCCTCGATTATGCTTGCAGGTGGTATGGGTGGTCCCCATGGGCAATTGCACCTTGCAAAAGTGGCGCAAGTGGCGGAGATATACGACGACATGCTCACCATTATCGAAATTGCCCCCAAAACGACTCAACAACAGCAGTAACACCCTATTTTTAAAAAAAGACGGCTCATTTCAGTTTGATAAGTATAGAGATCCAATGCCTACCGGGTTTTAAGAAGTGATATTTTGATGACATCGAGTTGAATTACAAAAGAGTAAAACAGTAAGCAATTAGGGACACTGCTATTGTGGCGAGTGTTCCTCAGTTTTCCTGTAACAGCTTCCATATGACTTTAAAGAGCAGGCAAAAAGAAAGACATGTCACTTTTGACTTTCCCACCAGGAATAACTAACCAGTTCGGCAAAAGCGACTTTCTAAGAGATGCATAATCATGGAAAGGATGGCTAAAAGTTTGCAATATCCATGTCATAAACTCGTATGATCCTTATTGTCATTGTTTTTAACAAATAATTTACACGGCCAATTATACCTGCTTCCATTCATTCACTAGTTCTTTGTACTGCTTTTGATCCATTCCAAATATTTGTGATTGCCTCCCATGATTGGTAAGGAGATAGCCTCCGGAATCCTACAATAAAGAACTCAATAGCAATCATTCACCTATCCATGCACAAATATCATTTAGCTACTACCTGCCCTATTTTCATGTAGGAATAAATGTTAGTGTTGAATAAAGTGTTGGATTTAGAACTCACTCATATTCATGGTTGGCTTTCACAAGCTCCGTCAAGACCTCCAAAAGAGACTCCCTCGTCTTTATAATGAGCAATTCCTCGGAGTCATTCTGCACCTGGAACATTGTGACAACAAAAGGTGTAAGCACCTACATCACACTCTTCAACTGGAGTACACGTTAAGTAGATTATCTTTCTTTGCTTCAAGAAAAGCCATGCAGGAACAAGTATAATTAATTATAGCACCCATCATTTTAGCAATTCACTTGTTGCATGGCAAAGGAGTGTACATACCTTCGCATCCCAAAACTAGATCGATTCTATCCCTGAAATTGCAGAAAATTACAATCCTCAACAATGCTTTTGATAGAGTCATTAACCATGCAGGCTTGAGGCATAAAATTCTCATTAATTCCCATGCGAAACAAGAACCTTTTCACCTTTTTCATATTGAAAGAACCTTTTAAAGGTTGGAGGGCAGGAGCATAAGATAAAACAATGCATAATGTTATCTACGTTATAGGAAGGATTATGTGCCAAGTTATGTTAAAAGTTTGGCTTCCTTAAGAAAATCAAACTAGACAGGTCACTGAAACTAATAGAAGAGGACAACCACAGCCATATGATATACAATGATCAATGGCCGACACATGCTTTTCATCTGGGATGTAGGTCATGTTTGGCCATTGCAAAAGGTGAAAATCAGAAGTCTAGCATGTGTGGGCCCTTTGTGATGAAAGGCCCACGTTTTACAAGTTGCTAGTTCCGCAACCAACATTCTTCATGCTTCCTTGATCAGACACCATAGACTCTAAGCTACACCCCAATTGGAACTGCAGTTAATTATATCTTGTTTTATCAAGCAATATTTTAGTCCACTCATGAAGAGACAACTCTATAAACAAACAATGTGAACCAGTTTGCAGGACACCAAGTTCGGAAAACAAACCTGGCACAATGTTGACACAAGCAGCAAGTTTTTCTTTTATGATGCCTTCAGCCAGCTTCTTCCTTCATCAAAAGAAGCATTTCAATGACACATAACACAATATCTAGGTTATGTTAATCATTCAAAAGAAGACTATCCCATAGGACCATGATAAGAGTTAATGAAGGGAGGGGAGAGAAGAAGATGAAAAACACTCTTAAATTTACCATCATGGTAGTGTCTGCTGATAATGCCATTTTCGTGGAAAGAATCATCTGCTAGAGCTACTTCAATCACTAATGGCATTTTCTATTATATGCCCCTGTTTTAATTTATGAATTGTAAACCCTAATGTTAGAATATGGGCAGGACATTGATTATCATGAAAACTCATCCTCTTTCATTTTCTTCCCTCTCCATTGCATCTCATCCTCCTTTCTTCACTTCATCTCACATTCTTTCACCCAAAATCACTACTTGACCACTTGAATACTCCAAGCTTGTGATGCTATAAATATCTAGTTTGGAAATAGGAAAACAGAAGAAAAATACAAATTGACCTGCTTCCCTGTTTGGAACTGTAACGTAAACAACAATACTTGTTACAGTGCTACTGGCATTTCCCTCCATTGCCCAAAGTACGGACACCCCCAGTGGATGATTGGCCAATAAATTTCAACCTGATCAAATCCCATATGAGGAAATGTGAAAACTCATTAGAAAGGCTACAATGTCAATCACTAATGAAGTACACTACAACATGTAAAGACAGAATCACATCTAAGCATTATCGTAGGTTAAGGTTGTCAAAGGCAGAATCATAAACGCAAAATAAATTTCTCAAGTTGCAACCTCGACACAGAGATTGTGATAAAACTAAGTGAACCTTTATATCGCTTAATCTGAACTGAAATTAAATCATTTTTTAAGGAAGATAATATAAGAATTTGTGTCAACGAATAAGTGGTAACAGGTTAGACAGTGGTGTCAGTGACAATATGAATAGAAACTTTCCTGGAGACTACATTGAAAACTAGAAGGCCTTAAGGATGTAAACTAACAACCCAAACTAAAATTATGCTAACTGTTGCTAAGACCACTACAACTAAACAATCACTGTAATGCGACTAAACAATACAGAATAACGATTACCAGCTAAAGACTATTAATTATATGAGCTCCTAAGTTCACATCTTAATCAAAGCAAATCAAAGCACTGGCAACACAAGATGCAGATTTCGGTCGCAAAGCCATGTAAAATTAATTGAAGTTAAAACAGATTGGTTTACATACAAGGAGTAGATGAGAGTTCCAAACAGTGAGCTGAAAATAAGAGACTTAATCCCGAACTCTCTGCGATTGAAGAACCTAGCCATCGCCTAAGAGAATATCAAAACTTCATACGAAAAATTTTAAAAAAGGCAAAGAATGAAAAGAAATGTGTACGCTCGCAAATGAAGATATCAGATTTTCTATCATTAATATCAATGATTCAATATGATCATCACTATCATCACGAAAATTTCAAACGAAATAGAATGATGTTAGAAGGAAAGGGATGCCATGAAATTCGTTGAAAATAATTTTCGACACATACAAATACAAGTCAAGCAACACAAGAATCAACAACAGGGATGCAAGAGGGTACCTCGGAGAAGGGTGGTGGAGGCAGGGAGGGGGACGCTGGAGGGGATTTTATGCCCGGAGGGATAGAAGCGGTGGTGAAGAAGGGAGGAGGAAGGAATGGCGTAGGGTGGGAGGAAGGGGAATCGAAGGGGTGTGAGAGACGGCCGAGAAAGGGAAGGAGTAAAGATTCGGGTGGTCACGGCCAGTGCTGCCATGGCTTCGGCATCGGCATCGGCATTTCATCAACCATCCTTCCACGGTCCGTTATACCACTACATGAGCAGGGAAGGAGCTACTAGTGGGGTACTGTGGTTAATAGACACACACAAATTTAGTATTAAATTGATATGGAAAATTGTAAATTATTTTATTGAATTTATAAAATTGATTACCATTTAACCTTGTCGGATCTCATTAATATAAAAGGAAAATGATGCAATTTTAAATTTTGTAATTTCTAAAGGTTTTTAGATTTTGTAATTTTTTAACCAAACTTTAATTTCTAATTGTAGAATTATTAAAATTTCATCTCATCCGAAGTGATTCTCTGGTCAATAGTTAAATACATCTCAACTCCAACGCCTTTGTTATTCATAATATTTGAATTAATTTTGGCAAAATTAAAGATTATGTATATTTTGTCAAATAATAAAATAATACATTCTCAATACTCTCTCCTATTTTGTTCCTAACTTCAAAATAAAATTCTAATTTTTACTAATTTTTATTCGACAAAGGTGAATACCATTCTACAAGATCAATGTCTAGTCTTTTATATCAATAAAGATTGACTCATTAGCGAGTAAACAAAAAGTAAATTAAAATAAAAAGTATTTAAATTTAAGAAAGATGGTTTTAGAGGGAAGAGCTCTAAAGGGAAAAGTTGCATGCACGGCACTGAAATGTGAAAAGAATTTATATTTAGTACTATAGTAACTACAAAATTTTTTATTAACCAAGTGGTTAAAATCATTAAATATAAAAAAATAATATTTTTATATTTAAGAGTGATTAGGTGGTTTATAAACAGGCACATGATGTTTTTTTTGTCACTTGACTTGGAATGCAACTAATCAACTAAACGTGAATTCATTCGAAGAGGTCAAAACATGAGGGGATTTTGACATCTAAACGAAAAATAACAATAAGAAATCAAGCAGGAGTGCAAAAAATATTATTTTTACTATAAATGACATTTTTAGTAAAGAAATCGATAATTCTAATAATTTTATGGATTTAAAATTTTTATTTTATTATTTATAGTATAAATAAATCAGAATTACTAATAACCTTCATACTAAACATCATGAGCCATTTTTAAGCCGCACAATATATATATATATATATATATATATATATGTATATATATTTAAAAACCACCTTCGTTCGGACGGATTTTTTACATAATGCGGAAACGGACGAAAAAGGTCGTCCAACATCGCGTGTCCGCGGCCAACCTAGCGGTCAGTGCTCTTTCTCCCTCCCACCTCCCCCAGTCCGCTGCATCGCACATTCGCTCGCGCACACACACTCCACCGTCGCAAAGGCAAGAATGGAGGTGTGCATGCCACGCCTTCTCTCCCATGCCCACCTTCCCCTTCGCCGGCCAGCACCGTCTCATCCTTTTGCTTCTTCCCCTCCATCACCTGCTTTCCCACCTGCCAGAATTGGAGCCAGGACCACACTCTCATTGTTTCCCAAATCAGGTGCTCTTGTTTTTTTATTTACTGCTGCCCTCTTGGTCTTTGCCATTTCGTTGACACTCACTTTTCCTTTGCTAGTATGGGCGTGTTCTGATGTGGGTCTGATTTCAATCTGTTGTTGAGGTGCAAGCTTTGTTCTTTGACTGCTAGTTTGCGTTTATAGGGTTTCAGGACTTTATAGAGCGTCTTGATGTTCTTTCATTTTATCATTATTCTTGTTGAAACTTGGACATATGAAAGTGGGCGGCGGTTTAAATCTCTCGTTGAGATGTTTTCTATCTCTTTTTGAGATTTTTTATGGCAAGTGATGTTCCGGTTGAGTTTGCAAGCTTGTTCGTTCTGCTCATTATTTGTGTTTAGGGTTTTAGAACATTATTATATGCTTTTCTTGCTGTTCTTTCACTTCATCATAATATTGCTGTAACTTGAAAATGCGTTGTAATGGGTTTGATATGGATCTCTTGTTGAGGTGTTTTATGGGAAGTGATGTTCCAGTTAAGTTGCAAGCTTGTTAGTTCCACTGTGATTTGTGTTTTGGGTTATGGAACAATAAGTAAATGTTTGCCTGTGAATATTTGAAAATTGAATGCAGATGAATGTCGAAGTTCGTGAGTTTGATGTAAGCTCATTCACTTGCTAGGGATATCTGCTATTTACTTGTACTTTCTTTATTTTTTTTCATTTTTTCTTCTGTTGATATGGGGCTGTTAGGAAGTGGGATTTATTGGATATGTTATTTGATGGCGATGATTATCTCATATGCATTAATGGGGCATCATTGTTTTTTATAATGGTGTTTTGAGAGTGTTTGTGCGGCTCTAATAGGGTGTGAAGAGATATGGTTATGTTTATTTTTGTGCGTTCAACCTTGCTTCATGTCAGTATTTTTAGGGTCAGGCTGGGTTTGAAACTTTTTAATTGGTTTATTGGATATTCTTAGCCCTTTTTAATCAAGTGAAGGGGCCGTTTCCCTATTATTCTACTTTACGCAATGTGTATAAAGTTACGTGATCCAAATATTATGCCTATTTACTCACATTTCTTTGTGTACTTCATTTCTTGTTATGTGAGCAGCATCTTTGTGTTTTTTATGACCATGTCATGCTTTGAGATGACACTGATCTACATTGTGCTCATGGGAAGATGCTTTCATTTGAATCAGAAACAGCAATATATTTTTCTTCTTTGACCACTGTAAATCTGCTGACTTGTTTATCATATGGAAGTGTGAAATTAACCATTATTATGCTTGCAGTGATCAGAGTGCTTTCTTGAATGATTTGGCAACAAACAACTGGTTTGTTTATAACAGATATGATAGCTAAGTCTGAAACATGAACCATAAAATTTACCACTATTATTGTGACTTGTGATACATTCTTAGGCACCTGTACAGGGTAGCCAAAGATATAGAGAAAAATGAAAGGACGTGTTCAAATGGGTACTAATCTATTTTTAAACTATTTGACTTGTGGCTGTTTGTTGAAATTTCTTGGTTGGAAAATGCTTCTAAAATTTCAATACTTCATTTGCTTTCATAATGCTCAAGGGTTACACTTGCCTGAAATTTCAGTGGGTTCCTTTTACCAAGTATCCATCCCCTTCTAAAAGAGGGTGGACCCACTTGCAAATGCACCAAAATCACTTTGGATAGCTTGCAGAAGAAAATTTTTAATATAATCATAAAGTTTGGAGGCTATTGTTTTTCTTCATTATTAAAACGAGATTCATCGTGTTTATTTGTGCCGTAAAGCTTTGTATTACATGTCCCTTTATTTTTCATGTGCTGTTAGAAAATTTTACTTAATCGGTAATTATGAAAAGTGGAACAGCATAAAAGTGAAACTTTTGCGGCAAGGTCGTCAACCTCAGAAGACATTTCTGCAAGCATATTGGATGGAGAACCAGGCAAGGTGGTTGTAACAGGTGAAACTGAGGCTGCTGAAGAAGTGGATGAATCACCAAAAAAATATGAAACTCCTGTTCCTGCTGTAGAAGTGACTCCTTCTGAGGAAGAACCAACGAAATCACAATTCCAACCATTTCAATTATTTGATGATTTTAACCTTGAGGTATATTGGCTTCTTCTTGGGAGTTTGCGTGGTCACTGTTCGCTTTTTGTAGATGCATCTATTCAGAACTAAAGGCTGATTATATACAGTCTTACTTTTGATAAGTTACAGTGTATGCCATTCATGAGTTATCACTAAACTGTATGGTCTTTGGATGGGTGCTTTAACTTTTCGGAACATGTATTTTTAATTTTAATTGATATATTCCTATAATTTATGGCTAATTTCATCCAAATTTAGTGGTTAACATTCCTTGTACATATTATGTTAATTCAAGTTTATCTATGTGACTGATAGTTTACCTCCTAGGATTTACTGCATGATATTCTTTTTATTTGCACGCCCTTTACTAGTGTAAAAATTTGTTCCACTTCTGGCCATTTGCTCCTTTTGATATCAACATCTTGTGCATTCCAAGGTTTACTCATTCTGAATCAATCTAGTTGGAAAATTTAAAGTTTAGTAACTGAGGAAGAAAGGTGTCGTATTAACTGCTGCTGGAATTTGCATGTTGAATTGTTTTGCTGGTTCAATTTTATTTGTTCTATTTACAACTGTAGTTTTTGTTCATTGTTGTAGCTAAAACAAGAAGACATCTATCCAATTCTTCTGTATGGGGGTGGTTCTTTGCTGACTCTGTGGATTTCATTTGCCATCACTGGTGCAATTGACTCCATTCCCTTGGTAGGCTTAACATTCTCTTACTAAAAAGAAATGAAAAGTATTGTGGATTTTAAATCAACACATTTTATTTTCCTGATGAATTTTATTGTTCTGCTTGAAATTTGGTATCATCAATTTGTGTCTATTACAACACAATTTTTTTTATGCATTGCAGATTCCTAAGATGCTGGAAGTGGTTGGCCTCGGTTATACTGTTTGGTTCAGCTATCGGTACCTGATCTTTAAGGTGGGTGCTAGACTTCTATAGTTTCATATTTGATGAGTGCTTTTGTTCATCTCCATCATCTGATTCCTGACATCAACCAAATACTTTCATTCACAGAAAAATCGGGATGAGTTGGTGGCCAAAATTGAGGAGCTTAAGCAGGAAATTATTGGTGGTTCAGAAGATGTCTGATGCACCTAATTGACCCACATTCGTGGACAAAGGTTTTCATTACAGGCCATCTTCTGGTATCAACTCCTTGGAGACACGGCACAGAGAATTCTCAATCTGCTTGTGTCTGAAAGTTACTGTTGGAAAACATTAGGTTTCAAGAAATGGAATATACTTTTCCCTTATCTCGTTTTGCAAATGTTCTCTAGATGGTGATTACACCATGCTTCATAATAATTTTTCGAGGAAGTACCGTCCAGTGGCATCATAATCTAACAACTTATTCAGTTTTGAACCTGCATTTTGTGACATCGCAATTGCCATATTCTATCTGTAAGCACCATTACATCTGGAATGTGTCACCAGGACGTTAATCACTTGTTGGTTTGCCTCAATCTATTTTCGTTGAGATTTATATTGAACCAATATAATGTGCCATTCCGTATAGTGGCTGTTCATTTAGGGATGGGTCGGGGGGATATAGATTAGATATGATTGTCCCAATCCGACCCGAAACTGAAAATTTGAACATGAATCCGATCTGAATTTGAAGATTATATTCATTTTATTTATCTATATTTGTATTCGATCCGATTGTATAAAATAAAATAAATAATATAGATTTTAATATAAAAATTGATTAAAATAATAAAAAATATTATTTTAAAATATGCTATTATATAATTTTATAAAATATTACACATTTGGATTGGATTCACAACAAATTATCCTAAATCAATATCCAATTTGAATATTTGTTCAATATATTATATATTCAAAAAGTCCAAATTTGATCCAAACCTATCTCGGATTAGATATAAATGGGTTAGATTTAGTTCGAATTCACGGATATCGGATATCCAAACAGTAAAACCCCCAACCCGATTCAGGGTTTTATAGTTATCAGCTGGTTGGTTAGACTGTTTGTCCAGGTCGATTCAACTTTTAGAACATGTATGTCGGGTCGAAGTTGACCGTGCGTACGTGCTATAAGGATTTTTGTATATCCGAATATATAATTATAGAGTCAGCTACACAACAGTAAACTGATTTATCAGCATATACAAGATTATGCTCTGGTTATTTTATTTTGCCTAGTGGATCCTAAAATTAGATTTAGGTCGTTGATCGTATTAGAATGTATTTGTTAGGATTTTTTGTTGGGTTGGTAGCTTTTGGAGCATGTTATTCGGCAGATGTCAGGTTTGTATATATTTTCTATTTTTATTTTTAACTTGCGTCCATGACTTGTTTGAGATGTGTTGATGGGGCAGCGCTATAGTGCGCTACCTCTGTATTGGCAGCGCAAATGCGCTGCCTATTGTGGGCCGTCGGATCCTGATCCGACGGCCCACAATCAACCCACCCCCACCCCCCCCCACCCACAATCCGCCAGCCGCCCGCCCCCGGCCCCCGCCCGACGGCCGCCCCATGCTCCCGTCCCGCCGCCCGCCCCTGCCCCCGCCCGGCAGGCCCGCCCGCCGCCCACCCCTGCCCCCGCCCGGCCCAGGCCGCCTGCCGCTGCCCCTGCCCCGCACCGGCCTCCCCCGCCCCCAGCCCGCCGCCCTGCCCCCCTGCCCCGCAGGCCGCCCCTGCCCTCGCCCCGCCGGCCGCTGCCGCCTGCCCCTGTCGGCCGCTGCAGCCTCCGCCCCAGCCCCCGCCCTCGCTCGTAGCCATCGCACCCCCCCCCCCCCGCGGGTGGTCGGCGGCGAGGTCGCCGGCGGTGGGGTGGCGCGGCGAGAGAGAGCAGGGGGGGGAACAGGGGAGGGTAAAAACGTAATAAAAACTTTACTCGGTCCTTACTCGAGTTAATATTACGAAATAAATTTAAAAAATAAAATTTTTTTAATAAATACTTGATTTGATCTCGCACGAGATCGAGTCAATATTACGAAATAAATTTAAAAAATAAATTTTTTTATAATAAATACTTGATTCGATCTTGCACGAGATCGAGTCAATACTACGAAATAAATTAAAAAGATAAAATTTTTTGATAATAAATACTTGATTCTATCTCGCACGAGACCGGCGCCGCACATTTCCCAGCAGGCCCATCCCACCCTCGCTCGTAGCCGCCCCAGCCTCCGCCCCAAGAGAGAGCGGGGGGAAAGGGAGGGTAAAATCGTAATAAAAATTTTACTCGTTCGCAGACTTGAGTTAATATTACGAAATAAATTAAAAAAATAAAAAAAATTTATAATAAAAACTTGACTCGATTCGAGTCAATATTACGAAATAAATCAAAAAATAAAATAAAATAATTTTGTAATAAAACTTGACTCGATCCCACATGAGATAGAGTCAATATTACGAAATAAATTTAAAAAAATAAAATAAATTTTAAAAAATAAAACTTGACTTGATCCCGCTCCAGACTCGAGTGAATATTATGAAATAAATTTTAAAAATAAAATAAAATAATTTTGTAATAAAAACTTGACTCGCTCTAGACACGAGTCAATATCATAAAATAAATTTTAAAAAAATCTAAAAATAATTTCTTAATAAAAACTTGACTCGATTCAATATTACGAAATAAAATTTTAAAATAAAATACAATAAAATAAAAACTTGACTCGTTCCCGACTCGAGTCAAGTTTTTATTTTATTGTATTTTATTTTTAAATTTTTTAAAATTTATTTCGTTATATTTAATCGAGTCAAGAGCCAGTCAAGTTTTTATTAAGAAATTATTTTTATATTTTAAAAAATTTTATTTCATAATATTAGACATGAGTTGGGAACTGGGTCATATTTTTATTACGAAATTATTTTATTTTTTTTTTAATATTTATTTCGTAATAAAATTTAACTCGAGTCGGGATCGAGTAAAGTTTTTATTACGAAACTACCCTCCCTGTTCTTCCCCCCCCTCTGTTTGCCGCGCCACCTCACAGCCGGCGACCCGGCCGCTGGCCGCCCGCGCGGGGGGGGCAGTAGGGGGTTGGGCTGCCGCGCGAGGGGGGCCGCCGCTGCAGGCGGGGGGACAGCCACTTCGGGCAGGGGCGAGGGGGGGACGCGGCTGCGGGAGGGGGCGGCGGGGGGATAGCGGCTTCGGGCAGGGGCGGGGGGAGGCCACGGCGCCGGGCTGGGGTAGGTGGGCCGCGGCTAGCACGGGCGGGGGCGGGGGTGTGAGGGGGAAACGCGGCTGCGGGGCGGGGCCGGGGGCGGAGGCTGGCGGCCAGGGGGATGGGGGGGCGCCGCGGCTGCTCGATGGGGTGGTGGGGGACCGTGGCTGCAGGCAGGGCCGGCGGCGGCGGCCGGGCCGGGGGCCAGGGGCGGGGGTGGGGGCTGGGGCGGCGGAATCCGGCTAGGGGGTGGCGCCCTGGGCAGGAGAAAACGGGGGAGGGGGAGAAAACGAAGGACGGATTTGGACCGTTGGATTTTGATCCAACGGTCCAAATCCAAAAGCTGCCCATACGCTGCATTTTGATGCAGCGTATGGTAGTATTTTGGTGTTGATGACCCTTAAACAACTTTTTAGAACCTCTAGAACCACATTTTACACCTAATTAGTCGAGTGTAAAAAAAAACCTATTTCCCCCTCAAACCCAACCACCCTTCTCCCGTTCACCCGATCAACCATCCCCCCTACCCTACTATCGCCGCTGACGCCATCCCGTCACCGGCAGTAGCATCGCTAGTAGCCGCCAGGGCCACCCCCGCCTTTCCTTCCCTACTTCCTTTCCCTTCCCCTTTCTTCTCCTTCCCTTTCCCTGCTCACTGCCACCCCAATCGCCCCTCCCTACCGCTCTCCTGGTCACCGCCGGTAGCAACGATGCCAATAGCACCATCACCGGCCAGTTGCTGGTTAGTGGTCGGCCAGCCGCCTAGGCCTCCTTTCCCTAGCTCTGGTGTAAAACTCGTGACTCGAGTCAGAGTTTTATATTAGCAAACTAGTCGATTTAGCCATAGGTTTAGCCATCAGTTCGAGTCGAGTCAATTCCATAAATGTGTGTTGAGTCAAGGTTGGCTGTGCGTTATGAGTGATGAGGGTCAAGTGTACCCGAGCATGTGATGATAACGTCGCAAAATGATGAGAAATGAGTTATCAGAGTATATGATAGTATGCCGCTATTTTTATGTATTTGATGGTAGAATCATTTTTAGGCCCAATAACTCATTAGGACACATTATATATCAGTTTGGGTGGGTTATTAGTTATAGAACATGTCATTTTAATGTTATGGAGTGTATTATATTTTATGATATTTTTTCCATATTTTTAGATTTTTTAGACTTTATTAGGAGTTAGTTATTATTTTTTACTCAAATCGGACTCAAGTTAACTTTTATTTACGAGATTGCCACTCAAACCCTTCACCCAAAAGCTTCCCCTTCTCTCCCCAATCGCGGCCCTGACGCCACCGTCGATGTCACCTCTAGCCACTGCATCGCCACACTATAGCCGATCAACACCGCCAGCTCTGTCGAGTTTGTTGAGCAACCTCCCTTCTTCCGGGCCGTTGCCTAGCCTCCTCGACGCATAGGAGCTGCACGCTAGCATTGCGCTCTTGACACCATTTCGCTGCCAGCTGTGCCGCTCTGCCGTCGCTTCCCCTTTCGGCCCAGACACCCTTCCCCCTCCCTGTGTGCCATCATTGAGACCGGCCAAGGGCTGATTGGGCAAGCAGACCAACCCCACCGACCGCGACCCATGGCCATTGCCAGAGACCATTGTCACTGGCGCTCCCCTCATGACCACTGTGATCATGTCGAGCTCGTTCGAGCCAGTGCATGATCCATAGTCCCGACCACCTCGCTGAAAAGTCGCTGTAAAGCAGTTGAAACTGTCGAAAACTACAGGAAAATAGAATTTGCTGGAATTTGCCAGAAATTACTGGATTTTCACTAGATTCTTCCAGCCAAACCTGATCGAACATCGGACTCCGTCGAGTGCCAAATTCGGTCCCGAACCGTGCAACAAACCCTAATTGTTGCTGATTGCCAATGATGCGATATATAATTACCTTCAACCTAATTATTTAAAATTAATAATTATTAGCACAACATGCTAGAATTTGATTGATTGACATAATAAAATATATCTTAATGTAAATAAAAATTAATTTGCATGATTTGAATGATATAAAATAAATGCTAATGAACTGATTAAGTAAATTAAATATGAATTGTTAATTAACTACAATGTAAATTCAGGAAATCATGATGTGAATGCTTGATATGCATGTATTATTTAGGATGTGCGAATGCATTAATTAGATAGTGGGTGTTAACTTTTAGATTTGATGTGTAGATACGGAATAGGAGCTCGCTGCCTAGGCATATGGATATGATTAGAGTTTCTACCAGGTCCCTTTAGGACTCGCTTCTAGTTTGACATTTTCACTCTATCGTGATTTGATTTATCAGGTAAGCAGAGACGTGTTGAGTGGTGGATTTATCATAACCCATTCCACACGGGTCATTTAATCGTACAAATTTTCGAATTAATTATCCTTGAGGATGAGATCCCTCAAGTTTGTTTTAGAAAACTCAAATCCAATCATGATACTTTTGGTCTACTATATTAGAATCTCTACCCAGACCTATGTATATATAGTTTTTCAGTTTTCCAGTGAGATGTGAGACAAGGGAAAGTCAGACTCACGAGCACCGTGGTTGCACGTGTCAGTCAAAGTGGGCTCTAGATTGATGAATGGGTCATTCCATTCCCGAGGGATCTTGACAACTCCCCACTTTGAGTTCCACTCGTAAAAGTGTGGAGGATTACGAGTATTGCAATGTAGTGCATGTCTAGACTTGTGAATTCAAAGAGTATTGAAGGTGCCTCCTGAGAGTAGTCAGCCTTTGTGCTCAGAGTCAGGAGTTATACAGAGGATGTAGAGGGCTTTAGTATATTGAATTTTCCTGAGTGTGGGATAGTATGAAAATACCGAGAGAGGCATACTGACCAGTTAGAGTGGGATGTTGTTCAAGTCAAGGCTTACGGCTCATGATTAGTGCCCATATGAGTGATTTTAATGTAGAAGAATACATGATTGATTTGATTTAATATGATAGTCATCTCTCATGTACCAGTTTAATTATTTAGTTATTTCTGAACCAATAATACTCGTTATTGACTTTTTCGTATTATATATATTGGTGAGAACCCGAATGACTAAGCACTGTCGGAACCACGAAAGGAGTAGCAGTACAAGATGCATAAATGTACCTGTCAAGATTGAATGAAATTATGATGTGATGAACTCTATGAATTGTATTGTGGACAAATGCTATAATGTCTTATTGTATGAAATATTTCTATGAAATAATGAGACGATCAGTATGTGACGGTTATTATGAATAGAATTGAACAGGATGAGCAAATAGGGTCAAGTCCAGACTCATAAAGATAAAGTCTATCATAATGTGAATGTTGTGTGAAAATAGAATGTTTTGGCAATGTTTTAGGTTTTTATCGTTATATATATATATACATATACACACACACACTATTGCGATTGACAGGATGGTCCCTATTATATTTTTAGGGGAGTTTCTGTCTGTTTTATTTTAGAAATCGTTGATTTTTGAATTTTTAACAGGTTTATCTGTTTTGAATATAGATTGCATATCATATCATTCATCTAAAACAATATTAAAGCATAAACATCACATCTATACATTGAATTTTTACATCACCATTTTGAGATGTCGAGGTTAGATCTAGGTTAAGTTGACCGAATTAAATGGATTAGTGAATAGTTCAGTCCCCATTAAAATTTTCGATTTGGTTCCCAGGTGAGCCCAATTGGGGTGTTACACCTGGTCCTACCTGACCCCTTCCCACACCACACAATAGTCACCACCGTTGCCTTTTCCCCTTGGTAGCCGTGGCCACCGCCGTTGCCTACGTTTTCCAACCGCTGTCGTCGCCTCCTTTGTGGATCATCGTGAGCTGCCTTTCCTTCTCCCTATTTTATTCAATTGCTTTGTGATCATATCATTGCATTTTTTTATGATTTTTGTTGATATTGATGATGAATTTATACTGAAATTAGATAGAGAATGTGATTTCTTGATGATGTAAATTTAATTATGGTCATGGTATGTATGTAATCATCTTTAGTTACAAATAAAAACAAGTACTTAAATGAGTAATTTTGAACCTTAATGTAGTGCTTGTGGATTAATTGATGTTAATGTTAATATTTATAATATTCGTGATGATGTAATGATTTTATGATATGGATGAATTATATTTATTGGATTGTTACTCGATTGATATCTCCTATGTTTAGATGGGTTATAAATTTACCTAATCATTAATTTTTTTGTAGTATTCATGTGATAATTAGATGTTGGACATGACTTATTATAAGTCTGCGTTGTTGACCTATTTGTTGAATTACTTACTCTCATGTGATTAATTCAAGTTATCGTATTATACATGATTGTGATACGGTTTTGTTGTATTCCTCACTTTCCCATACATATATAGGTTCACATCGCGAGCTAGTTAGATTATGGATATGGGAGGTCGTGGTTGTCACCATGTAATAGTGATAATCATCTCATTAGACATTTACTTCTTCTTCATTTACCTTGCTTCATGTAATTTTGCTTACCATATATTTTTTTATCAATGTAGTTGTTGTATTGTTACCGTATCTAATTTGTAATTTTGTGTATCATGTCTTGTTTTGTGTTATAGTCATGATTATAATCATATGCATCCATTTCATATATACATCATATAGCTAGCATGGGCTTTAGTGCGTAGTTTTGTCTGTTTAGGTCCGGAGTAAGAGCTTGCCGGCTAGGCGCAAGACCCCACTTGAAGCTTTTACTAGGTCCATTAGGACTCGCCCTTTGATTTGTCGTTCTATTCCATCGTTGTTTTGATTTATACATCATAGGGTGTGTTAAGTGGTTGTTTTATCGGATCTCACTTAATACGGGTCATTTAAACGTATTGTTTTTCTGAAATTAAGAACCCTACAAGGATGAGATCCCTCGAAGTTGTTTTCGAAAACTCAAATCTATCTCAAGTTGCCTTTAAACATATTTATATAATCCCCTTCCCAAGCCTTATAAATATAATTTTTGTCGAATTTTCTTAGTGAGTTGAGAGATGGAAATTCGACTTATATATACTCATGAGAGGGCGTATATATAAGTCACAGTGGGCTCTGGATTGGTGAGAGGATAAGAGATCCTGATAACTCCACATCTTAAGCTTCCTCACACCTGGCAGAGGCGTGAAGTAGGTGGGTATTGTTTTGTATAGTGTAAGTCTAGACCTATAGTATCAAAGAGTACTGATGATGACTATTAAAGAGTACTTGGCCTTTGTGCTCTGGGTCTGGAGAAATATGGAGGTTTGGAGAGGGTTTAGGATACTGGTTTTCTTAGAGTAGGATATTTAAGAAAATGTCGAGAGTGGCACCATACCAGTGAGTTCAGGATGTCATCTGGTCTACAACTCGATAGCTTCTCAGTAGTTGCCCTTAGAGTGTTCAGATAAAGTTATATGATTGTTTTCTTTTACATGAGAGTCACCTTTCACGTGTCAGTTTGATATTTAGTTATTTCTGAACTAGTAATATCTGTTATTGACATTTTTATTATCTATATAGGTGAAGAATATGAGTGTGACATGCCACCCTTGGCAGAAGGAGTAGTGGTTGCTATCTGTACACACAGACCTGACACAATGTATTTCACTTGTGTAATTTTGTTATTATGTATTATTTTGTGATGTGTTTGTATTACGTTAAAAATGACTAAAATATTTCAAGATTGATATAGCAATTCTGGTGAATGTGATTAGCAAATGGGTCGAGACCCAACTTATAATATTTATTGCTGCCGTATGTGATTTCACGGTTCTCTAAAAATTATATATATTGTGTTAAACATGTTGGCCCTTATTATGTTTTTTAGAGAAATTTTGTCCACTTTATTTATAATCTCTTATAATTTTATTGTAATTTAATTAATATTTAAGTACAATTGTCGTGATATTCACATAACATTTATTAAATTATACATCTCATTCGTGCATTGGTTGCGCAATATGGCATTTTTCTTCTTGAATACCTTCCACTTGTGTTCAGGTCGACCAACTTAATTAAATTAATAATTAGTTTGATCTACCATAAAAGTTCCCGTTCGGTCTGAGAAAGAATAGGTTTTAAGGTGTCACATGAACCCATCCCTATGTTCATCTATGCGTAATCTTTCACAAATGAATAGAAAGATACACCTCAATTTAGGGAGGTGAAGTAGTACTTCATCTACATTTGTGAAGTCTTAGTACAATATTTGATATGCAACAATAAGCTTTCCTAGAAATGGCAAAAACAAATTATCCTTAGCAATTGAGCAGCCGGTGACATCCACAGAATCATTCACATCCCTTTCTGTTGTGTTCGATGGACATGAACGCTGGGAAGCTCAAGCAACAACTGCAGTTCTTTCGAGAACTTGCTCAACTGGGGGCAATCTGATATATCATATGGTGTATCAATCACTTCTGTAATGCCGCCCTTCGCACAATCAGGGGATTGTTTAGCCCGAATGTCGACAATATCTTCGTAGAAAAGCTTCATTGCATCCTTTGAGGAAATAGAATGAACATGGTTGCACAAGTTCTGCAGCTCAGTTCTAGTTTCTGACTTCTCAACTATTTTCTCCTTCAAGTGATCTGGGAGAGAAGCCAGGGCACTTTGTTGCCAGCCATCCATAGATAAAACCCATAAGGATAACAAACCAATCAAATCCTCAAAAACACAAATGAGAAGGTACATGCTTACCTAGTTATGCCTCTGACAAGTCCAAAACTGAGCCCAACAAGCACAGATTGCTTGAAGCCCTCATTGAAACCATCTTGTGCAATTTTTTCCTTTCCAGCAATGAGGCCATCACGGTAACCAGCCTGTTAAATAGAGAATTGCAAAGTTAAGCAGTTTGTCAAAGCTTTCAAAACTATTTTTAAATCAGAAATATACAGTATGGAATTCTCGGTGTCTCTTCTCCCACTCCCTATCCAACTCTGAGGCTTCACCAGAATAATTATTGTTTGAAGCAGGTGGAGACTCGTCTTCATACCACAACTCATCTCCATCATCTGGACCAATTACCAGTCTATCAGCCACATGAATAAAAAATAGATATATATGAAGTCTTAGAAATTCAAAGCCCAGGTTAGAGTAGAGAGTATTCATATTAGCTTATTTGGTTAAGACACACCGACACAAAATCTTACAGTGAAACCAGACATTTTTATGCCAGTGCGAGAGTATCTCCAATTGGTATTGATATTGAATGCACCAGTTGTTGCATTTTTATTACTTTCTACTCATCCTCAAGAGCACTTTTATATCAATATTTATTGACAATTATAATCCGTTACTTTAGATGGAAGGAAAATCCCTCTGAGTGCTAGAGAGAAGAGGCAAGTAATACACATAGAAGGGAAAGATTTAAAGAAAATAAAAGTTCATATAAGAAAAAACTGAAGTAAATATCACAATTACAATGATGAAAGCAAGAATCAGGAGCAGTACAAGCATCTTACAAGTAATTACCTTTGCCTTGACGATGCTTCTCAACTGTCCTCCAAAAATGTCACTTAGCTCCGAAGGGACAAAACTTTGAGTCCTTGTTATGGCGGATTTGTTCTTTGGACCAACAGTTTCCCATCCATCATCTTCCATAAAATACATTGAAGACAATCCACCATTATTGGCGATTGGTGTTTGGCCTCCAAGTTTCAACAACTCATCATGCATTTGATCCATAACAAAACTCAAAATTCTTGTGCATCTTCTTGTCTAGGAAGAAAGAAACATATTCAAGCTTTAAAGAATTGAATGCATATATACCCAAATAGTCAAACTAACATAATAAAAAATTAAAACTCTAACCTTGGCCTTCCTGACATACTGGTTAATAAGTCAGGGGTAAATTTTCTCAGAACAAAGTCAAACATTGTAGGAGAAAATGGCATTCCGTTCTGAAGAGCAGCTAGTCCATTTCTCTTAAAACTTGAACCAGAAGGCATGTCAAAATGAGCGATAAACTCAACAAAAGCATTCAATGTTGGATAATCAGCCTGAAAAAAATTCATTACATAAGGAGTAGGCACCAAAACTATGCACACAAATAAATACGTTAATTTGAAGAACATAAAATAGAAATATAATACCATCTCAGAAATACACTTTGCTGGACCACATGTTTCTTAATCCTTCTAATAATCGTACAAATGGAGAACATGCAAGAAGGGCCTGCAAAGTGGCATTAAGGAAACAAAGATTTCCACCATTTATGAGGCCCCTTGGAAGTAGCACTTTTGCATTTGAATCATCACGAAGTATGTCTTTTTTACTCTCCTTCTTAGGAGGAAGAACAGGTAAATTCTCCTGTAGTACCCCATTAATAAGTAAATCATCTATCACAGGAGAGCATGGCTGTATAGACTGTCTAGAACAACTGCCATCATCAGCGCCTAAACTAAGTGACTCCAAATCAGCAGAAGGAACCTTTACATTTTTTTCTAAATCCTTGGGAGTTCCATTTGCTTTCAAAGGCTCTGAAAGACCTAACAAGCTATGATTCTTTGACGCCTTATCTTTCTCATCTTTTCTATCAATAGCAGCTAACAAAGTTTCTTGAGCCTTCAACTGACATGGCACATTCGCAGAAAGTCCATCACCCAATGAACTCACAGTTGCATAATCCAGAGAACCAAATTGCAATTGGAGATTTCTTCTGAGGGGGCTGCAACTTCTTGACGAGATCCGCTTTCAGGTTTGGTGAACAAACCACATTCCACCATCTAATATAGTGTGTAACAAAATTTTAAAAGTAAAAATCAAAATCAAAACAAATGACTATAACAATATAACAATACATGTAATGACAATGTACCCTTGAAATATGGAATAAGAACATCAACGTCGTCACCAACCCAACACCCCCCTCCCCTCCCTCTTTCCCTACTTAAATATCTTTAACGGAATAACAATGCAAACAAAAAAAATATATACAAACAAATACCCACATAAATACTAAAAAAAACACCACATAAAACAAAAATATCATCATGATTATCATCCACCAATTTCCAATTGATTAAGCTCAGCCATGTATTTGGAACAATAACCAACACATATTGGTTCTGAAACAAGGATTATGACAAAATATACATTGGTAATCAACCATGAATAACTAGCGATGCTACCATGGGTCATTGACTACAAATTCACATCCAATCTCAGTACAGCCA